>KZ654228.1:13143-32038 GCA_001010745.2 Gerris buenoi
CATATTGGCCGCCATCTTGAAAATATTATGTAGAAAATTTTAATACTTAGATATTCCTTTCCTACACTTTAAGACCTTTAAATTGATGTATAACATGTCATACTGACTACAACCTTTTTGTTTAGTCGTCGCCATATTGGCCGCCATCTTGAAAAAATGAAGTGTGAAATTTTAGTAATTACATATTATTTTCCTCCTCTTAAAGGCCTTTAAAATGATGTATAACACATTATGCTCACTAAAACTATTTTTTTTAGTCGTCCGCCATATTGGCCGCCATCTTGAAAATATCTAGTGTGAAATTTCCAAAAACTAGACAGTTGTCACAAATGCTGGGATGTATCTTTGTGCCAAAATTCGTTGAAATTGGTCAATTTTTACTCCAGTTATCGTTGGACAAACAAACACACAAACTTTTCAAATCCCAAGTCTCTGAAATAAAGAACTCACTACGCTCGTTCAATTAAAGCAATCTCGCTAAATTCGTCTGTTTTAAGCAGCATATGTGGTAATTATTTATGGAAATAGTTATGGCTCGCTCGCTGTGCTCGCCTGTTTATGCAGTTTTTTTGTATATATTTATTTAAAAAGATTATTGCAGGCACGCTACGCTCGCCTATTTATTCAGCATGAGTAAATAATTTTTGTTAATTAAAATGAATGCAGGCTCGCTACGCTCGCCTTTTTTAAGCAACATTTGTATGTAATTGTTATTTAATACATTTGTTTGTAGGCTCGCCTCTTTTTAAAGTATTTGTACACAATTTGTATCTAAAAAAGATTGCATGCTCGCTACGCTCGCCTGTTGTAAAAGCCTTTGTCCATAAACTTAATTAAATAAATTTGAAATAGGCTCGCTGCGCTCGCCTGTTTTTGCAGCATTTGTACATAATTTGTATCTAAAAAATTAATGCAGGCTCGCTACGCTCGCCTATTGTATAAAGCCTTAGTCCATATCTTTATTAAATAAAATTAAGCATTTGTAGTAAATATTGTGCTCACCTGAGCCTGTTATCAAATAATATTAATGCAGCCGATCACCATTTTGAAAAAAATATTATAGTGTGTGATATTTTAAAAGTTAGATATATTTTATTTATGATATAGATATTTTATTTTTATTAGATACTCCTTTCCTAGACTTCAAGACCTTTAAATTGATGTTTAACACGTTATGCTGCCTAAAACTTTTGTTATCATCGGACACGTAAACGTTACACACAGACAGACAAACAAGATGCATATTTCGTTGAATGTAAGAAGCTCGCTTCAATAACACATCATTTTCTTTATACTTATTTTAATGCATTTTTTTCTCTTGTTTATTTAAAGTTGTTAGGCCAAATGAATGAGAAAAAATATTTATTCGTCTGCACTTTCTGCCCTCTTTTATTCCGAGTTATTGCTCTTTCACTAACTTACTTTATTTTAGAAAAAAAATATTTTTATAAAACTTATTAAAATATGCTATTTGGGCGGAAGCCTGTAGCATTACTTTTGAAATAAATATTTCTACTTTTCCTCACTACTAATAGTAGGAAAAGTATTGTTTTCAACAAAATTTTTTTTTTTGAGATTTCAACGGAATTATCCGTTTTAGGTGTTTTTAAGACCTCCTGAGTGGTTTTCAGCATGACGTATGTATGTGTGTCTGTGCTATCATCGTAGCGCCCAAGGCATTTAACCTAGAGAGTTAAAACGGCAGAAAAATCAGTCCTAACCTGTAGTTGTGCCGCCCGGAAAATCAACTTTTTCCGCCATCTTGAATCCAGTTTGCTTAGTCAGCAAAAATTAAAAAAAAATTGTAATAAATCGAAAATGGTCCTGATTGAGTAGAAATTTGGCACGGATGTGCCTCTCTGTATGACAAACAAGCCCGCCAAATTTCATTTTGATATTGGAAGCCATTTTGAAGTTATAAATTTTTGAATTTTTAAACTTTGACGGTTAATAATACTCAAATTAGATATAGGTTTTTGACTTATAGCAAACCAAAAAATTAAGGAACAAATATATAAAAAAAAAAAACGATGAAATTCTATTAATTAGTTTAAAAGTTATAAGTGAATATAATTATTTATTAGAGCGATAATTTTGATGACGTCAAAGTTTGTTTACATCTGTCAAAATACCGCCAAACTTCAAATAATTAAATAAAATATAGGTATTAATAATTTCAAGATAAAAAGAAATTTTTATATATTACGTTTTTAAATGTTCTAATGAATATATATAATATGAATATATATAATATATATGTTTCATTGTTATATAATATAATGTTAGTGAAAAAAAATAGTGCCGAATTTAAATCTGGTTGTCATACGTCAATAATTAATTTGTTTCTTTGTTTACTTATTCTTTTTCGCTGTCATTCATTGTTTTCCTCTTAATAAAAAATCTTAAATTTGAAATCTGTCAAAATGAAGGATTGTAAATATTATGGGTTGTAACAAAACAAATAAAATAACTTGCGGATTTTTTCTGAACTAACTTTCCATGCAGCAAATTTGCTGAAAACAAATTAAATTCTGCTGAAAAATTACTAAAAGCATTAAAATATTGCATTGTCATCATGTTCTGAGCTGTTCTGAGAGTTTCAAATGTCTAGCTACTCGGGATGTTAGTTAAAATTCGATTGCAAGATTTGTACCGGACAAACAAACATACAAACAAGAAACCAAGTTAATAAAAACGTAGTAAAAATAAGGTTTTCTTAAAGAATGATAATAAATCAGTTAGTTTAGAACTGTCACCCATCCAGTACTGACCTCGTCCAACGCTGCTCCCTCCAGCTGCTTCGCAGCAGGAGAGGCCACTTTAGTGGCCTCTGAAGTGAGGAAAAGTTCCGAGGTACCACGTACCCGATTTTTTTTTGTTTTTGTTTTTGGGATTTCCAAAAACTAAACAGTTGTTAAACGGTGTAATTTATTTGTGTTGCGAACTTGGTTTAAATATTGACGAAACAGCCCTGAAACACGAAACAGCCCTGAAACACGAAACAACACGATTTGACGCGAGCAAGTACACGCAACAGTAATTGAAATAAAAAAATATCAATTTTAATAATAATTATATTATCAAATGAATTAATAGACAATAGTATTATTGTACAATAGTATTAAATTAATAATGGAACTAATAAAAGCCAAATAATTTAAATGATTAATAATTAAATTAAATTATTTATCTAATCCATAATTATAAATAAATGATTATCAAGTCAACTGTTTAATCATAAGAAAGCACTCATTTTTTTGTTTGCTTGTTATTATCCATTTAACAAGCTTAAATTATTTAATTATTATTTTATTTTATTTTTATTTTTTTGGCTTGATATGATAATTGCTGTAAAGATAAAATTGCCGGACTGCAATATCGTTAAATTTATTTTAAAAAAATAAAATAAATAAAAAAATAAAAATCATCCTCATATCTATAAATTAACCGGAAGAGGGTTCAGTATCACTTTGATAGCTTAACATTTGATGAATAGTAGTAAGGCTTAAATCAGGGGAAGCGATTTGACAGAGCTATCCAAATACACCGGCCAATCAGTTCATACTCTGAGTTAATATATATGAGTAATAGGCAACTTCAAGATTGCTCTCTCGAGTTGATGCCTTAAATCATTCTGTGTTGCGACATCTCTATGCAACCTCAGGCCCTGAGCATGCCAGGCTGAGGCCCTTTTCCACCTCTTCTTTCCTTCTACTCCTTGGTCCTTGGTCTACCAGTCAGTCTTCTCCCGACAAGGTTTTGCTTCTACTCCTTGGTCTGCCAGTCAGTCTTCTCCCGACAAGGTTTTCCTTCTACTCCNATATATAATATGAATATATATAATATATATGTTTCATTGTTATATAATATAATGTTAGTGAAAAAAAATAGTGCCGAATTTAAATCTGGTTGTCATACGTCAATAATTAATTTGTTTCTTTGTTTACTTATTCTTTTTCGCTGTCATTCATTGTTTTCCTCTTAATAAAAAATCTTAAATTTGAAATCTGTCAAAATGAAGGATTGTAAATATTATGGGTTGTAACAAAACAAATAAAATAACTTGCGGATTTTTTCTGAACTAACTTTCCATGCAGCAAATTTGCTGAAAACAAATTAAATTCTGCTGAAAAATTACTAAAAGCATTAAAATATTGCATTGTCATCATGTTCTGAGCTGTTCTGAGAGTTTCAAATGTCTAGCTACTCGGGATGTTAGTTAAAATTCGATTGCAAGATTTGTACCGGACAAACAAACATACAAACAAGAAACCAAGTTAATAAAAACGTAGTAAAAATAAGGTTTTCTTAAAGAATGATAATAAATCAGTTAGTTTAGAACTGTCACCCATCCAGTACTGACCTCGTCCAACGCTGCTCCCTCCAGCTGCTTCGCAGCAGGAGAGGCCACTTTAGTGGCCTCTGAAGTGAGGAAAAGTTCCGAGGTACCACGTACCCGATTTTTTTTTGTTTTTGTTTTTGGGATTTCCAAAAACTAAACAGTTGTTAAACGGTGTAATTTATTTGTGTTGCGAACTTGGTTTAAATATTGACGAAACAGCCCTGAAACACGAAACAGCCCTGAAACACGAAACAACACGATTTGACGCGAGCAAGTACACGCAACAGTAATTGAAATAAAAAAATATCAATTTTAATAATAATTATATTATCAAATGAATTAATAGACAATAGTATTATTGTACAATAGTATTAAATTAATAATGGAACTAATAAAAGCCAAATAATTTAAATGATATCCCGACAAGGTTTTCCTTCCATATCCTTATCACTGTAACTGATGTTCCATCAGCCTTTCTTTCCATATATCCAACTCATCTTATTCTTGGTCCAAAACTCCTCTATCTGTAGGTTCTTTTTGATTCTCTAGGTGTTGTCTTCAAACACAAGGTTGTCCTCCCAATGAATGTTCTCTCCAAGACCCTGAGTTTGTTAGCGTCTCTGGACGGCAGTGTCCAAATTTCTGATCCGTAGAATACTGCAGTCACAATTTTTTTGTTTTTAATATGAATCAAGATGTAATAATAAAAAGGTTGACTGCAGATTACTGTGGCAGTTAGCTCCCCCAAACAAACGATCGTGGTGGATCATCTGTCGGTCAGTCCCTATTTATCCACCAATTCTGAGCAAAATTACTTTTACTTTTGTGTGTGATGCATAGTGGCTACTATACATCCGATTACGATGAAATTTGTAGGGGACCATCTAGGACCTAACCCTCGAAATCCCTCAAATCTTCTAAGGATTTGCGGACATACAGACTAACAGACTGTCACGAAACTAATTTTTTCAGGGGTGGAAATTTAAGGGGGAAAATGTTTACCTCCTGTGGTTATAAATAAAACACAAAAATACACAAGTTCACTTTTGTTAGCTCTATATATTGTCCGATCACATTTACAAAATACACTGCACATAACCTTAGACAACAACATAACCTCCCTACCTTCCCGCCAAAACCCACCAGGCCCTGCTTCTTATTCTTCTTCACCTAAATCCAGACTTCCCCAAGCACATGCCCCCGTGATGTCTTCATCACCATCTAAAACATAGTCTCTTAGGGTTGCTGGTNCCCTGCTTCTTATTCTTCTTCACCTAAATCCAGACTTCCCCAAGCACATGCCCCCGTGATGTCTTCATCACCATCTAAAACATAGTCTCTTAGGGTTGCTGGTCTTCTTCGCTCCCTAAAAGGCCGAATGTTCCCCTCCTCATGTTCGACTGCTGAATCTCTTCTTTCTCCTGCTCTCACACATCTCCGCACATCTGCTATGTGATGTGGCATCCCATTCACCTCAACACTCCGAGTGGTGACCTATCAGTCACCACTCCCTCCTTCCACGTAGATGTACACTTGACATTCTCGGGCTTAACGTACACTACCTCCCCAACTTGAAAACCTCCTTCTTCTTGACTACCTGCTTTACAGACTCACCTGGACACCTCCACCTATACTTGTTAACCTTAGCACATGGTGCTGAGTCACCCTGGATGTTTCGCCTTGGGCGTGAAGTTATACCAAAATACCATATCCTGAACTGAGCCTTTACTTCTGGCAGCCATTCTTTTAATTGTCCTGTGGTTTCTTTCCACCACACCATTTCCACTGGGCCTATTCACGCACCTGAACAATAGCTTCACGCCCCACTTCTCACACAAGCTTCTCACCTCATCAGATCGAAAAGTTTTACTATTGTCTGTAAGGAGCTCCACTGGCGGACCCCGCTCTGCAAACACCACTGCTAGAACACGCGTTACCTGTACCTTCCCTTCGTCTGGTATCGGTCTCCACACAGCAAACTTACTCGGCCCGCAGTCTATCATAGTCAGGTAGGTCTTCCCCTGAAAATGAGTCGCATCCATTGCCACCCTATACCAAAGTTCATCGCTATCAAGGTTCCCCGTTTCCCAGTGAACAGGTGATGGGTCGATGGACAGACACTCCTTGCAGTTTCGTACCACACTCTCCACTTCTTCCTTCAAAATACCATCTTTGGGGTAGCACCGGTTAACCGTGTATAAAGTACGGTTAACACCAAAGTGGTGCTTCCCATGTAAATCGGCAATCTTTTCCAATCTTCCGTTCTCCAGTGACACGGCCCCCAGCTCCTCTCTTGTGGCGAGCCACCTCTTGGGCACCCGTGTCAGCTGGTCTGCCTTGTTCTCACACGACCTTACTAACTTAACCTTGGCATTCAGCCCACATTCTTCAAGTACTTCTTTCAGCAAGGTCAGCCTTCTCCGTACCAGGGCCTCCCCTAAGCCGTGGGTTCTGATGCGCCGGTCCTGTGTCAGCAGTGAGGACATCCAGCTATATACGGTTGCCGAATCAGTAATTATTTCCAAGTCCTTCAGGTCCCATCTTATAGCCAGATTTACACCTTTCAAAACGGCCTCCAGCTCAGCCAAGTTGATATGCGTCGAGTCATCCTGTTTTCTAAGCCACGTAGAATCTTCCACTATTTCACCATTGATTTCAACACTGACACCTATTGCCAGGCTGCTTGCATCACACCAAATCGTGCCCGTCTTCACTTTGGGTACCACCCACTTACCTTTCACGGGATCATTCGCTGTCACCTCTCTCATCACTTCCCTCAACATCGCGACGGAATTTTCTGGTGCCTTCTCATCCCAGCTCTTTGCTATCATGGTTCTTTTGATAAAACTACATGCTGGGCGCAGCCAGCCCGCTACAGGGAAATGACCTACTAGCTGCCCGCACAAGGAAAACACTTGCCTTTTGGTCACATTTTCAACCACTGCATCTAATTTATTGTCTCTGGTCCATACAACCACCCCATTCTTTTCCGTTATGCGAAGACCCAAAACTCTCCCACCAATCAGAGGTTCTGCTGGTTTAGAAATTAGCCCAAAATCCTGCAAAACCTTGGTCACGTCCTTGCATGATACTATGTCTTCATTTACAATTATGTCATCAACAAAAGAATCAGTTCCATCTCTCACTTTTTTGTTTGTAGATAGGACGTAGTTTACAATTTCTTTCATAATTTTTGGTGCCACATTCAAACCAAATCCAAGTCTCGTGAGACAATATACTTTGTCCCTGAACTTCACAACCTGATATTTCCAAAGACTAGGAGCCACATGCACCTACAGATAAGCCTTCCTCAAATCAATGGTTTTAACATTTTTTCCCATTCGTCTCCACTGTCTCAATTTTTCCCCGCACACATCGCTTTCGCCTGTGTGACTCGAAACATACTGGTTTAACTCACGAAAATCCAAAACAGGTCTTACCTTGTTGCTTTTATTGCGCTGAATTGCCGCCATGAGGGGAAGTATACCGTCACAGGGACCATCATACAATTGCAGCCAACCAAGCTTGATCCACTCGTCCACCTCCTTATAAAAAGCCTCCTCGGCACCCTTTGGGATCTTGTACAAAGCAGTTAAGTTTGTTAACACGGGGCTCTTCTCATCTTCTCTCCATCGCCACTCAGCAACCCATTTTTTTTGTCTCTGTATACAACTGAAAAATCATCAACTATCAACACAAGTATCACATCTCCTTTAGTTTTCCCCTCCACCTCCGCACTAGTTACGGCAGCTGCAACAAAGGTTCCGTTGTTACACGACCCAAACTTTACACTTCCATCGCCCTCAATTACGACCCCACCTGCCGCCTTGATCACATCCATTCCAATCAGCATACCAAACCCCGACAGTAAATCAGCAACTAAACAATTTGCACTGACCTCCTCGTTTCCTAGCTTAATATTAACCTTGCAAGTTTCATTGCACATCGCCCTCTCTCCATTCATCATAGTTATCGAGTAATTTGCTGCCACTGGGACCCCAAATTTTGCTATAGTGGGCGACAGTATTGATCTAGAGCAACCCGAGTCCAACAATGCATTTACTACCTTGCCAAACAATCTCACCTGCACTGACGGAAGTTGTGCTGGTCTCCAGGAGCCGCCCGCACAACATAGAGCAGCTCCTCCATCTAGTTTTTTGAAGAATTATTCTTTTTCGGGCAGGACGGGGATGTTGATATGTGTCCATTCGCGCCACATGAATAGCAGGATACCGGGGGTTTCGAAGGACAAAAACGAGCTAAATGATCTCCCTTGCCACATGTAAAACATTTCCTTAGGCGACTGGTTCCAGGATACCCAACAGGAGGGTTGTCTGAACGACTTACGAACCGTCCGGCAGCCCCAGTGACCTCCAGCCCAGAAGTACTAACGAGAATCCTGGCCCTCTCTACCATCTCACTCAACTCCATCCTCTCGAGGCTACAGGCTGACTTCAACTGCTGTTTAATATCCCCTGGCAAACCACTAATCATAGCGCACTTGACCCATTCGTCGGACATAGTGCCTACTAACCTCCCTAGGCGCCTGAGGTCTGACACATATACATCCACAGATTCGCCTGGGATTAGTCTCCTTGTGGTGAATAGCTCATGTGCCTGAAATTTGTTTGCCGAGAAGGCATCTAACAAACCCTGTTTCAGTGTTTGGTAGTCAGCCTTTACATCGGCGCTCAAACTTTCATAAACGGCGAAGGCCCCGCCACAAAGAAAGAAGGGAAGAAATACATTCAGTTCTTTAATTTTTTGAAACTTAGCCACGAGTTCTAGCTTCCTTACCCACTCCGAAAAATCCCCTTCGCCATCGTACTGCTTAATGATGTCCGAATATTTTATTGTCACATTCGCCATCATCCACTGCACTGCACCACGAAACCACGCACAGAACTGAAACCACGCACAACTCGTCAAAACGCCGAAATAGCTTGTGGTTATAAATAAAACACAAAAATACACAAGTTCACTTTGTTAGCTCTATATATTGTCCGATCACATTTACAAAATACACTGCACATATAACCTTAGACAACAACATAACCTCCCTACCTTCCCGCCAAAACCCACCAGGCCCTGCTTCTTATTCTTCTTCACCTAAATCCAGACTTCCCCAAGCACACCTCCCAAAAGTAAACACAATGCTTCTAAACCAATAGTGATCATGTGCATGCGCTTGAGGAGCCGCTAACATTTGGTATATGTTGAATATCTATCACAAATTGAAGCAAGCGTAGTGAGATTCTTGCATTCAAATAAATATGCCCTGTTTCTCTCTGTCTTATGACGTTCAATAACGTTCATGTGTGGGATGGTACTTAAACCAAAGTTGATTTAAGTTAGTTGAAATTCAAGATAAATTATTTTTTAAATATTACTTTTACTTTGTTGTAGGATTTCAAATGAAATAAATATATAGAATAATATGCTTCCCCGCGGCAGAGTATTTAGTCTTCTCCAAGCAGTTTCTTCTAATTCGTAAGTTAAAATTCTCTAATTTAATTATCCCTGCGCAGAATATTAAAATTTTAATGATTAAAAATGATTGGTCAGTAGCTTGAGTGATTGGATGTGGTGTTCTATTGTTTAGGTGCAAGTGTGCCCCGCACTGCCACGGAGCCGTCACCGTCACCGGTCACAACTCATCAGTAGCTGCAAATACTCCCCCACCCACCGATTATGCCTTTGAGGTAAGTGTTTTACGGAGCATCCACACTCCACGCTGTACGCAAAGCTTTCCCACGGCAATTCAAACTTACCGCGTAATCCGAGTAAGAGTGAAGAAGGACAGATGATAGACTTACGCATGCGCATTGTTTAAACCGGAGCCGTACGAGGTGCCTGAAATTTCTACTTCTTACTACACGTTTTGCTTCAAATTTAGCAGAAAACGTGTGGAAAAAGTCTGGCAAGTTGTTTTTCGGCGACGTACCCTAAAGTTACCGGAACAGTCTGTCAGTCTCCCAACACACTGTGCGGCCACCAGGCAGGTCTGCAAAAGTACCCAACTCTCTCCAGCGACTATAAAGGGTGGCACAAAAGTATGGAAACCCCTGAATAACTCGTCAGAAATGCATTTCTTTGGAAAAAGTTAAATACAAAAGTTTCAGGATTTTTCCTTTGCTGTTCAATGGTGACCTTCGATTGGACCTTAACCTTGCCCTACAGGGTTATTTAAAGGTCAACTTTGTTATTTTAAATGGGAACCCCCCATTTTTTATTGCAGATTTGAAAAGAACAGGAAATTTTACGTAAAATATGACCTTGACCATGTCCTCGAGCATGACCTTTAAGGTCATTCCAGTGTCAAAATTGTTTTTGCAATGGGAAATGTAATTTGTATTCCGGATTTCTAAATAACCAAATTATTCCCTTCAACAGTGGCCTGACCATGGCCTACACCACGTCCCTGAACATGACCTTCGAGGTCATTTTAACCCTTCCCCCTCCCTTTTTCTTATTAATTTATTTGTTTAAGTACTTTTATTCAATTTGTTTTCTTGAAGGTCGACCACATCCTTCACCATGACCTGAAATTAGACCACGAAGAAAAAAAATATAGCTCTTTTCAAATTAGCAATAAAAAATGGGGGTTCCCATTTAAAATAACAAAGTTGACCTTTAAATGACCCTGAAGGGCAAGGTTAAGGTCAAATCCAAGACCACCATTGAATAGCTAAGGAATTGAATAGGTTTCAGGAAAAATCCTGAATCTTTTTCCAAAAAAAAAAAATCATTTCTGACGAGTTATTCAGGGGTTTCCACACTTATGTGCAACCCTGTATACTTGTCGGTCCCTCTCCTGATTAATTAAGCTGCAGTAGGCAGCGTACAGATCATTTCAAGGGAATTGTATGCACTTTAAAACGGTATTTAGTTTGTTTTTCTAACATGCATAGAAAAAATAACATTTTTCTTAAAAAAGTCAAAAAATTTGAAAGTGTCTGTCTGTTTGGAGTGAATGTCTGACCACCGGTATGGCTGCCGATCGAGTAAGAAACGAGCTATATCGTCTATAAGAGCTTAATTGTTCCATTTAGAGTTTCCTATCTATTATTATTATTTTTATTTTTTTATTTTTTTTATTTTTATTTTTTTAAATGAATGACCCTTAATGTGAATTTTATATGTTCCGCTCGTATTGGTAGACAATGTGATTTTCATAATTCTTTGTAAAATGTTTGTTGATGTTAGTTTGTCGCTTGATAGATGAACCCTTGGATTTGGAAAAATATTTCACTTGCTATCATATCAAGTGATTTAACTTACAACTTGATTATTGCCGGCTGACGGCTCAATAATATTTTATTCAGGGCCATGAAACTTCTGAATGATAAAAACCTGTCCACCAACATGGGTGGGACATAGCCGCTCTCCACCGGTCTGTTTCTCAGCAACTTATAGGCAAGCTGTGTCCCACGGACAAACATTGCCGACATCATATTCTTGAAGGAGACCGAAAGATTAACCCCAGAGACAGATTCTGGCTTCTAATTTCTTTTATGTACTCTTGGACTTTCTGACTGGAGTTTTCAAATTTCTGATGTGCAGCTGTCATCGTCGAATCTTCGTTTCGGACCCGGGGTGACGCAGGAGGTCGGGATGGACATAGTGAACATGAACGTTAAGAAGGTCTGCCTGATGACAGACCCGCACCTGGCCAAGCTTCAGCCCGTCGAGGCAGCTGTCGAATCCTTGACGAAACACAACGTACAGTTCGACATCTTTGACGAGGTCAGAGTCGAGCCCACTGATGAGAGGTAATGTATGGTTTTACTTTAAATTTTTTTAATTTCTTAATTATCTGCCATCAGAAAGCATTTATTTGGATGAAGTCACCGTAAAATTATTGTTCTCCATCATCACCTTGTGACTTAAAAGGGGTCTGAGATCCGCTCTTAGAGCACGTAATGAGTTGTTACCTAGCATTAGCACAGTCTTTGATACACAAAATATTTGTAATACCACTGTTTGCCTCAGGACATTAAGTGATTAGCTTAGAGTAAGCTGTCGTATCGATGTTTTGTGTTTGCTTAGAAAACAGAAGCATCCAGCAGGGAAATGCTTTGCTTCGGGCACCCAGCTAATCCTGTCACGAGGCAATGAGTCAACTCTAGACGTATAATCATAATCCAAATCTTTGGGGACTAACCACGATAATGGCCTGAATAACCTTCTTTATTTTACTCGATAACTCGACAACTGCACTTGTTGGTTCCTATGTACTGACTGAAATGAAATACCGTCCATCAGACTGTTAATCTGAATGATTGTGTAGGGTCCCAATGGCTTCAACTCAGGATTGTCAGAACGAATATATTAATCAGATTATCAATCCGATTGAATGCCTAAGGATTCCTATAAAATATTTTGTCCCCTACCCCAAGCCCAAGGTAAAAAAATAAGTGTTCTTAAAAAATATGATTTTCACTACATGAAGAACATATTTTTAACTAAAGTATGTTATGTATTTCCAGTTTACAGAATGCAGCTAGGTTTGCAAGGGAAGGTAACTACGACGGTTTCCTCGCCGTGGGAGGTGGTTCGGTGATGGACACGTGCAAGGCTGCCAACCTCTACATGTGCGATCCCGAAGCGGAATTCCTCGATTATGTGAACGCACCCATCGGCAAAGGGAAACCAGTCACCGTCCCTCTGAAACCTCTCATTGCAAGTAAGTGATTTTCATCACGTTTTGGAGCCTGAAGCAAAGAAACTAAGCAACTCCGTGCCGCTGAAGCCTGTGGCCTAGGGCTTTGGCCTAATAGGGTTTGAACTATTATAAATATAAAGTATTAATCGCGCAACATGCAGATTATAATTATTAGTTTCAATTTTGCTTCTGAGTCTACCAAGTAGCGGTAGCGCAGTGTTCTTTTTTGGAAGATGAATACCTATATTTTCGGCTGACTGTCTCTCGGTCAGCGGGTCCACGAATTCTTGCTCCCACACTACACACTTAACTTCTACAATTTTTATCTGATTTCGATAAAATTTCCAGGGATTGTGCAGGTTATATGAGCCCGTATGAATGTATCTAAAAATACGCAAAACATCAATTTCTCAAGGCCAATTTTACTCGGAATTAGTGGATTGTTAGGGACTGACTCTCGGTTTTACCTGCGGATTCTACTATGGGGCATTTTGTCTTCGAAGTAATATTAGATCAATTCGATCTGGTAACCTAGCAGAATGGAGACGGTTTTCAGTGGCGGTGCTCGTAGTTTTGGGCCTAGAAACAACTGGAACAACGTTTGTTTATTGTTTATACACATCGCGAGCATTAAGCCGGCTTTACACCTTGCGATTTGTCGGTGCAATCTGGTCGAAACGATAAATCGCAACGATATATCTATCGTAAGGTGTAAATGGAAATTGTACAACGATATCGGGGTTGGGGTTGGGTCGTTGATCGAATCAAAACCTATTCAATCTGTGAGATCGGCCGACAAGTCGGTGCGTGTAAAGGGAGAGTGTACAACCTGCCGGCCAACTCCCTACATAAAGTAAATTAAAAAGAAAGATCGGGGTTAGAAATCGGTGTGGTGTAAACGCTCCCAGGTTGCAACGATATATCATGCATTTTATCGTTCCTTCAGATTGCACCGACAAATCGCAAGGTGTAAAGCCGGCTTTACACCTAAGCCCCCGGTAACTGGTGGTTGGTTAATAGATGCTAATTGCAACGATGTTTTGTGTTTTTCAGTTGCTACGACGACAGGCTCTGGCAGTGAGATAACGGGAGTAAGTGTATTCGACTACGAGCGTCTCAAAGTTAAAACTTGTATCTCCAGCAAAGCCATGAGACCTGTACTCGGCATCATAGATCCTCTCCACACGCGCTCTCTCCCCAAGAATGTCGTCGCCTACTCAGGGTTCGTACAGTAACACTACAAGTCTACAAACATATTTCCTTTTATTAACTTATGACTACTTCACTCCATGCAATGCTTTACTCCATGCAATGCTTCACTCCATGCAATGCTTCCGATTCGACCACTGGAAGCATTGTCTCACTTTTTTTAGGTCAACCTTCATTTACTCCAAAATTTCCTCTCGCATTTAACGTTTTAGACCTTCCTAAATTCAACCTTTCCAACTTCAATTTTCATCAGATATTGTGAACGAGGCCATAGAAAGAGCTTGAATCTGGTTCACGATTTTTACATATTGTGGCAATATATTTGTTGCACTAAAAGCTCTGTCCAGTTAGAATGCTCCAGATCCGACCTGCCAGTGTTTCTAACTATACGAGTTTACTGCATCTAATATTCTAGACATCAAATTGGAAATATAAGTCCAAATTTTGATGAATACCTATTTGTTCTTCAGATAGTTGCTCGCCCTAAGCTTCGCGTTGACTTAGCATCGCCAGAAATCGGTAACAGCTCAAGTGAAGTAACGTCTACTCTTTGCCAATGCTAATTATACAATTTAAACAGCTGATGGAGCAACTCATTAATAGTCCAGGAGATAGCGTGCAAAAAAGTGTCTGACTAACATCAAGCTAGAATTTTGTATACAAGTCAATCTTTTAGCGCCTTTTAAGAATATGTGGTCGGCTAAGTTCGTCTGCGGGACATAGCTTGGCAGTAGGCGTTTGAAAAAAACAAACCGGCGGAGAGCGGCCATGTCTCACCAAGAATGGTGGACAATGTGATTTTCATGATCCTGAGTACAGAATTAGTTAGTAGACTGAAAATAAAGTTGATGACAGTTTATCCCTTGACAGGTGACAACGTTGATTTTTAGTATTATTTGAATAGCTAACCTATCAAGTGTGAAAATAACAACGACTTGATTTTTGGTCTACTAACTAATTCTGTGCTCAGGATCACGAAAATCACATTGTCCACCATAATTGGCGGGACATGTCCGCTCTCCACCGGTTTGTTTTTTTCAAACGCCTATTGCCAAGCTATGTCCCGCAGACGAACTTAGCCGACCACATATTCTTAAAAGGCGCTAAAAGATTGACTTGTATACAAATTTCTAGCTTGATGTTAGTCAGACATTTTTTTGCACGCTATCTCCTGGACTATAACCCCCGTGTCTTCAATAGAAATAGTTGTTCCATCATATAACCTTCCATTAAACACAAAACTAAAACCTATATAAAGCCATGACCTTCCAACTTTGCCACTCACCTCTAAACTTCTCAACAAAATGTCAAACCCTCCTATAGTATAATCAGTTTGATTCTGAATCGAGGGTGAAGGCTTTTGGACAGTACAAACGATTTTACAATATCTTGGTACCGACACAGAAATGTCGCTGCCATATGAGTCAGACTTCAGACCATTTGCCGGGAAACCGAATTAAAATAAAATGCTACACCTTATCTAATTAAATACCGTTCATATTCAAATGAAACGAGAAATGCACATTAATCAATTGTAATGAATACTATTATAGGTGAATATAATATAAATATAGGTTTAAATGACACTTGATAATTTAAATAAATATCACTTATAGATTAATTAAGAATAAAAATGGAATATCATGTAATAACGAAGAAATAATTACATATTAAGAATTTAGTTATTTTAATTGCAGACGATTAGATATGAAGTCGTTCAACTAACGTTATCTAATGATGCGGTGAATAAACGGCTCGCGTCGGAATCTGCTCTTATATCCGCCGTATACTTCGGCATGTCTGCAAGGAACAATATGTCGGGGAAACACACATCCTGATCTACGTGAAACAACGTAACATGCTATGTAAAGCACAAACGTGTCTTTCACCTTCATAACACCTTCATTACGGCCATATTGGCTTCACTAGGCGGCCTAAAAAATTTAAATTTTATAGTCACTTCCTACTCTTGAACACCTTTAAAACCATGTATGTTTGATAACATGCATGTCATGATGCCTAAAACTTTGTTTTAGTTGTTGCCATATTGGCCGTCATCTTAAAAATATTAATTGTAAAATTTCCAAAAAACTTTACAGTTTTTTCTCAAATACTGAGATTCGTCTGATTACGGAATTTCGTTGAAATGGATCAATTTTCCGGTCAATCGTCGTCAAACAAGTACCCAACAAACAAACTGTTTGAAACTCAACACTCTAAAGTTTGTGTAGGTAACCTTCAGTTTTAATATTATGGTGGCTTTGGCTTACTAAAGATTAAATTAACTTACTTGGCTCCTTCAAGTATTAATATGCGCTAATACTAGGGGATCAAATATAAACGGGACTTTGATCTCTGAGCACCAACGGTTGATGGAGGCGGGACATCGCTTCTAGGCTGTTTAGGTGGGGTCATTAGAAGGGGCCAGAGGGGGTTCATCTTCCCCTTTACGACCGTTCACCAGTAGCGCTCGCGATATCTGAGCGACAGGTGCCCCCTCTATTGCGCAACGCAATAATTTAAAAAATCTTGCCTTTGAAAAGAGTCAAATCTTTGGAAGAGTCAAATTTTTGACCCGTGTGTTTGCCTGACACAAAGAGTTTCAGGAGGGAAGAGACCGCGTAGATGATGAGAAACATGATTGTCGTCATCAATTTTTCGTTTGATCATCAATTTTCTTTGGTGAGGGGCCCCGAAACTTCTTGCGGGGGCCCCGAAACTTCTTGCGGGGGCCCCCAATACCCTAGCTACGCCACTCGTTCAGATATATTATTTTATTTTTGCATTTATTCTAATTTATTTTTACTATGTTTTTATTAACTTGGTTTCTTGTTTGTATGTTTGTTTGTTTGTCCAGTACAAATCTTGCAAATCGAATTTTAACTAACATCCCGAGTAGCTAGACATTTGAAACTTTCAGAACAGCTCAGAACACGATGACAATGCATTATTTTAATACTTTTAGTCATTTTTCAGCAGAATTTAATTCGTTTTCAGCAAATTTGTTGAATGAAAAGTTAGTTCGGAAAAAATCCGCAAGTTATTTTATTGGTTTTGTCATATCCCATAACATTTACAATCTTCATTTTGACAGGTTTCAAAATTATTATTTTTATAAACTAGGTGTGCAATGATTGCAAGCATTGCACACCTATTGAGCTGAGCGTGCGTTATATTAATTTATTTTTTTTATTTTTTTCTATTTTACCAATAACCCCTCATAAATTAAAATATGACATAACAACAATAACTGTATTCTTAAAGCGCTTTCCAATGACATGCCATGCACCTTGAAGGGCATAAACTATTTTAAATGTTGTACCCCGTACCCCTGTGTACCGTGTACCAATTTGGACCATTTCAGATTTATACCTTCCTGTGGTTGGTCACTATGANTGTTTGTTTGTTTGGTAGGTTTGACATGTTCATCCACGCCCTGGAGTCTGTTTGTTTGTTTGGTAGGTTTGACATGTTCATGCATGCGCTTGAGTCTGTTTGTTTGTTTGGTAGGTTTGACATGTTCATCCACGCCCTGGAGTCGTTCACAGCCATCCCGTACCACATGAGGAAGCCGTGCCCTCCCAACCCCTCAATGAGACCTGCCTACCAGGGAGCCAACCCTCTCTCCGATATCTGGGCTAGATTCGCTCTTAACACCGTCAGGAAATATTTCACCAGGTAATATATTCATTTTCTTTCTAATTCATACAGCCAAACGTCTAGATAATATTACTGTATGAAGCAATAAGTCACATACCTGATTTAATCGCTGTATGTACAAAAAATTTCACCAAATCTAAAAATTAAGTTTTATCTAAAGCTCAATTACTCGGAGCGAGTTTAGTCGCTAGTTGCTGCTAGTAATTAGCTCTGTGTAATATAGCAAGACCAGTAAACTCAAGGCAAACTCGCCCACTGAAATTGCGCGCTGGAGCGTGTGAATGGTGATATCGTAAGCTATAATAGCTGGGTGGATTTCAAGCTGGGTTAATGCTACAGCAGAGCTAGTAGAATCTAGCTCCCTCGTTAGATTTCTCACTAGGGAGTATCTACAGTAAATTCGTCCCCTTGTGATTGAGGCTTAACTTATAACGGATAGAAACAACAAAAAGGCATAGGGTATACTCGTAGATCCTTCAAAATCCAATACCATTGGTACAAATAGTTTTTTTTGAAAATATTTACCGTTTAGCCTCAGCCATTTTGTGCACCAGCTCCTATTCAAGCAACAGCTTTTATACACTTACTTGGCATATATGTATATCTGGTGGCTAGACGGGTGAAGGCTAGCCGTAGGCCAGCCTTTATACATTTATTTTATTTATTTATTGTTTTATCAGGGTGTCAGACAACTAGGTCATATACACCCAAAACATTTTATACATATCTGGTCAGATCTTATTATAATACTTTAAACCTGTGTTGCAGGGCTNCCATTTCAGATTTATACCTTCCTGTGGTTGGTCACTATGTCCGTGCCGAATTTTGTGCGGATCAGCACAGCTGTTCAGGAGA
Source organism: Gerris buenoi (assembly GCA_001010745.2). Classification (NCBI taxonomy): domain Eukaryota; kingdom Metazoa; phylum Arthropoda; class Insecta; order Hemiptera; family Gerridae; genus Gerris; species Gerris buenoi. The sequence goes on from KZ654228.1 coordinate 31,875, forward strand.
AAACTTTTGTACCCCGTACCCCGTACCCCTGTGTACCGATTTGGTCCATTTCAGATTTATATCTTCCTGTGGTTGGTCACTATGATGGTGCCGAATTTTGTGCGGATCGGCTCAGTCGTTCAGGAGAAAACTTTTGTACTCCGTACCCCGTACCCCTGTGTACC
>KZ654233.1:10549-20756 GCA_001010745.2 Gerris buenoi
CTGATTCGCTGATAAGAACACAGTCTGTTGTACTTCCACGCACACCCGACAAAGCACTGCATATTTTACATTGATATCTGACCCACTGACGGTCCGGCGCGCGGGGCCTATTGGAGCGCGGGGCCCCGTGCAATGCACCGCCTGCATAGGCCTAGCGCCGCCACTGGTCTAATTAAATAAAAAATGAAAAAAATCCGGTAAAGTACAGAAAGTTACTAAAAGGATTTCTTGGGTCATAATAATTCATAAATAGAACATCATTTAAAAAATAAAAAATAAATAACTATAATATGTATAAAAAGTTGCACTTTTGAGAAGCAATGTATGCTCATCCGTACCACCGATCGCAGAAATTTCGAGTGTTTAGTTCTCAATTTTTTTTAGGGGGGGGGAGGGAGGGGCAAAAAAGTTTAATTTTAATTTGTATATACCTATTTTCTGCTCGCATTTAACTTTTTAGACCTTCCTGTTTAAAAGTAAAATGTCTAAAGTCTTAGCTTTGTGTCTATTCTGTTAGTCGGTCTGTGTGCCCACAAATTCTTGCCACTTGCCTAGCCTCCACAATTTTTATCCGATTAAATTATCAGGGATTACGCGGGTTAGGGCCTAGAAGATGGTTCCTTCTGAATTTCACCGCTCGCGTATCAATGGTAGCCTCTGCGAAGGCGGAAACTTGGCTCTAATTTGGAGGGTATCGTATGATAATGCCGTATGAATTTCATCATGATCGGTTCAGTCGTAGCCACTGCGCCTGCACAAACGTGAGATCCTTGGGACCCTCATAACTTGCACAATATTTATCCGATTTCGATGAAATTTGTAGGGGTTGTGCAGGTTTTTGCCCTATTATATGGTTAGATTTATAGTGGCCACTACGCATAAGAAAATGTAAAAATCCGCCCAATATTAATTTCTCAAGGTCTATCGAACTGATTTTACTCATAATTGTTGGATAGTTAGGGACAGGCCCCATGCTTTTTTCTGTTTTTAATTCAAATGATAATCATATTTTAATTTTATACTCGCTGAAATAAACTTTTCTGGTTAACATACAAACTACTGGTTAGTTACAAATCACAAATCATGACAATGTACTACTCCTTTAAGGTCATACATGATTAAACAAACATTTAGCGCAAAAATCATGATTGCGAAAAAAAGTCAAACAGCCTCATACACCAACGGTTTTGATTCATTTATTTCAAAAAGGTTTTGTTGGTATTTCAAACAAGAATTTAAGGCATTTTGTCAGGTTGTCTGGTCTTTATTTGCAGTACCTACCACATTCTTGCTATTAGCCATATCATATTAGTTGCAACTTAGCTAGGTTGTCCCATAGCGGTCAGAAGAGTCATTTAGTCCTTTATTTTTATTTATTGTAGTGTTTTTACTTTGTTTGTTTTGCATTGTTTTATGTATATATTTTTGCTTCCGAGCTTACCGAAGGTAACGGAAGCTATGTGATCGTTCTGAAGAACGAAAAAATTTTAGGTCTCCGATTTAAAAAAATTCCAAGACAGAAATCCGTTTTTTTAATATATTACAATTTATTATTATAAATAAGACAAACCGTAGCAACGATCAGGAGGTGGAATTTCTAGAATAATTCTCATGTTTTCTAGAAACATCCACCATGTGTTTTTCCAAGGTTAACTAACTTTTTTACTAGATATAAGCTCGTAATTGTAATGAGCAAGTGCACACTAAGCAACAACAAGAAATCCTGCGACGAGATCTATTCTTGACGAGCTTGATACTTCACAGCTGGGAACGTAACAGCACGAGAATGAGGAGAGTACCTCTCATTCTCTTGCATATTGGGCGAGAATTTCGGCAAAACGATTCGTCGAGAATATGGAGCTGCCTTTTGGGACTCCGCATATGAGATTTGAGCTAGAAAAGAATGCGTTTCGAAAACGAAGTGTTATGTGTGTTAAGGATGAACCATTTGACGCAAGTAGTGGAACTTAGTACTCTGGTCGATTAAAACTTGAAAAGGGTCTGTCTCGAAGCCGAAGCTGTAGTATGTGTGTCAAGTGTGAACCAAAGCGACGCAAGCGGAGTTCCTCCACACGTGGGTCGATTGTGTCAGTCGCTTGCGGTCTCTAACCAGGAAGGTACGTAAATTCTTCATTTTTTCTTTTATCTTTTAGTAGTTCAAGTGTTGAGAATGACGCTGTGTGTTTCCTTGGTACCGTCGGATGAAAAGAAGGACTCAGAAAGTATGGGTGCATCCGTACATTGAACGGATTGAGGGCGGTGCAAATGTTTTGGCGTTCTATAGAAATGTACATTAGACTTATGGAAACACAACGTTATTATAAAGATAAGGGAATATGTGAGTCAAGAAGAACGCATAGTGTTAACTTTCAGGTACTTAAGCTTTTTATTTAAACAATACAATTATGACCAAAAACATAATTAACATATAAAAAAAAAATACGTGTGGTGTCGCGGGACACCCGGTAGGAACGAAGTTCTTTACGCTTTTCATTATAAATTGTTTTATTATAAATTACAGTTCCAAAATTAGTATACGATACTAACAACTTATACATTGTGGAGTTAGAAAAGAGACAACATTAAAAGTAACTAATTATTTGTACTAGCGGAGTTAAGGCCAAATTAAATTAAAAGCTTTTTATTATATTTGAAGCGAACGTCTTGTATTGTATGTTGAGAAAAAAGTTAATGAAGAATTTATAGTTAAAGCAGATGGATGTAGTAGAGACGGAAAAGAACTGTCCTCTCAGAACCCGACGGGGTATATTACTCCAATTAAATATTTTAATAAAAAATATAAATTCCTAAATTACAAAAACTTCGGCTTGTATCAGGTTGAAATTTTACATGCCTGTTTCAGTTGTACTATAGGTGATGTATACAAAGTTTCATTTAAATCGATACGTTAGAACATAAGATATCGGTAAAAACGTTGTTTTCTTTATGTTAATCGTTTAGGTCCGCTTTAATAAATTTAGCGATCTTTATCACATCATAGCAGTGTCGGTGTTTGTTTTACTAAAAAAAATGTATTAAAAAAAGTTGTTTGTCTCATTAAATAGATGATGTTAGAATTTTTTCCTGTCCTAAAATTCCAATTTTAAATTTGCGGCTTACGTTTGCGCGCGAACGCTTGGGCGATTAACGTTGAGAAACAAACTCAGCCTGGGCATTGGTTAAATGAACATGTGTACCAAATTTCAATAAACTCGGTAATCTATTACTCAAGTTATCTTCATTGGTAGATTTCGTGACGCTTTTTGAGTGACGGTGATTTTGTGACGGTTATTTTGGTATTTTCGGATTTAGAACGTGTCATCATAACGTGTCACGTATTTCAGAACGTGCCATAAGGAACTTCGTTCCAAAAAAAACCTCAAAATCGTAAAAATTAATGAAATTGATTGAAATGTTGTAGTATTTATTCATAATGGAGGTAAAAAAGTAAAGGTTAAAAGCTACAACTATTACTGAAGGTTGTCCAGGAAGTGATGCAAATCAGAGGATTGCGCTAGTGGTGTTTTTTGTCGGAGCATAGAGAGGTGTATTGTGTATGGAGATATCTGCAGGATTGTACCGCACTAGTATTTAGCAATTCTTACTTTTTTTATTTATATGGTAACATAAAATTGGAAGAAGAAATTGATACATTTATAATTTTATGTATAGGTATTTTTAATGAGTTTGACTAAGGGTGGTGTATTGAGCTTTGTTTTTTCTAGGTTCTGACTTGATGGATGAAGCCAACGACTTAACTCAGTGAGAGCAAATCAATTTGCTCATAGGATAGAGGATATAACCCAACGTCTGCACAATTATATCCAGACAGGGTGGCCTTAATTAGTTTTAAGAATATTCTGAACATCGTGAATAGTTTGGTTATGTGCGGAAACAATTCCGACCAAATACAATGCAGAAGGAGATGCAGCAGGTTGTAAACGTAAGACGTAAATAAATATCTTGGGATGACAGAATGCCTCGCCGCGTCATGGTCAAGAATAGAGTTAGTGGCTCTTATGTAAAAAAAAATGAGTTTTTAGTAATAGAATGAAAACCTTGGAACCATTGTTACTTAATAAGCCCCGCTAGGCATCCGTTGGGATGAGTTGCAGCTGCCGTAATGACTACTTCATGGTGAAAAAATACCTGGTCGTTGATTATTTTCTCAACAACATCAAAAGCCTTCATGGGGCATATTGAGAATAACTTTGCTCGACACGGTTGAGTAGTTCGGAATTCAGGATATTCGCCTCGGACGTCCCGATGTACTACATCACCAGCAAGCCGTTTGTTTTCCCATTTAAGTACAGGAGATGTTAGTTTATTTTGTATTCTTACTTGTGTTATTCTGCAACATAGTCTGTCAAGTTAAAGTTTACCTTATTTTTTCAACTGATTAAATATGTTTATTCCGTTATTACCTACTTAACTGGTTTGTCTGATTACGATTCAGTACTGGGACGGTACAAAACTTCTGGAGATGTGCCCATTACCTCATCCACGAGGAGCAATGCTCTTCTCTTGTATCGTCTCAACTGAACGTCATCCAACCTCATAAGATCAGGGATGAGGCTGTTTAGGAAATATTGTACACCCTCTCTTCTTTCATTTTCAGAGAACATATTTGCTGAAAAGTAGTCCATCCCGGCTTTGTCGTCGTCACTGGGCTCATTCTTAATTTTTTTACGGAAGGGTTGGTCCCATGGACTTCGTGGTCCCGCGTCCGAAGGCTCAGGTGACGGCGACAAAGTGTCTCTAGAACTTGCTGAAGGTTCCCCTAGCGGTGGTGGTATAGGCCCTGGAGGTCGGTATGACGATGACGATCCAATTGAAATTTGAGGCTCAGAAGATATACACTCTGAGAGAAGGGTTTCTTTGTGGGGATTATCGACATGGGAAACTTCAGGTGTTGTTGAGGGAGAAGGCCTGTGATCCAGGATATCATGTAATTTTCCGCTAGGGTTACCGGCTACCTTAATGAAAGGAGCAGCGAACTGCAAAGCTTCAGCCAGGTAGTAAGATTTTCTTTTCGTTCCTCTACTCCCACTGGGTCTGCGCTTAAGGTCCTTCGCAAACGTACTTCGCAAGTTTCTCCACTTTTCCTTGCAATCACCCGCTGTAACAGAAAACATATAGGTTTCCAAATAAGTTTTTTTTTTTATTCAAAAAATCATTATTTTACTAATACACATTTCTCCTCACCCTCACCATAGTTTTTAGCATAGTAATATTCACGCCTTTTACTGAAGGCTTATTTTCGGGTATTTGGCTGCAGAGTTTTCATTCATTTTGCTAGGACTCTACTTTTCCCACTGATAGACTACGATGACAATGGGGCGAATCTTATCAGAGACCGCTCAAATTATAGGGAATGAGTTAAAAGACAGCCGCCTGCATGTCCTATTAGTGATTAATGGAAAAGTATTACACAGTTCTTATGGGACCTTCCAAACTCTATAAGGGACAATAGATGGTAAACATGTGCGCATGGAGAAACTAGCTAATACTGGTTGATTTTAATTACAGCAGGAGCTGTAATTAAGTAGTAGCAGTAGTAGTAGTAGTAATCTAGTTCTTCCTACTAGAAAGGGTAGGAGGAACCAATTGTTCGAACCAATTAGGCCACCTTTTATGCCCATTTTACGCCCCGTGGTTGAGAATTCCAGCTACTTCACACATCATACATTTGTCCATCGTACCGCCGAAGCGTCAAAGCGTGGGGGAAGAGCGTCTCTAAAGGTTGTCCCTCGCCCAGCTCCGTCCTCGAGAGCCTCGAACCATAGATACAAATCACATTACCATGACACGGAATTTAAAAATACACTGATTCTGCCAACCCCTCCAGTAAGCCACTACGCTGTGAAAAATTAACAAATGTTCTCCCGCTTATTCGTTAAAAGATTATTTAGCAAATTGTTTTCTAACTCCAACCGCATAACTGCCTTGGAAATGGAATTATGGCGTTTAAAAGCACATGCTTCATCTACTCTGGCAACTGGCAACACTGGGGAAAAAAATGTTAAGTACATGTTTGTTACGTGAATAGTCTTCTGTCTGCTATATTATAAATCAATATCAATAAGTGGTTATATTTTAAGAATGTGTCAAGTGGTATGTTGATTAAATTATACACACAAGTGACACATACTGGGTATTTTCTCATTTTGATTATTTCTGACTTATATTTCCGTAGTATGAGTACTACCAAAATCGTAAAAAAATATTTCTGACTTTAAACAGATGAAGTAACAAGTACCATTTAATGAAACAACTATAGTAACATTTATGAATGTAATAAAATATAAAAGAGTTTGTTATAAAACTATGTGACACTTTTTAATGTAATAAAACTTTTTAATCAGTTTATAATAAAACTCTATGTAACAATTAAAAAAATAAAGTAGAATAAAATGAGATTCTAACCTGACAAGTTGACTTTTTTAGCAACCTCATTCCACGCTTTCTCTGTACAATCCTTCCTCGAATAATCTCGCAGGGTATAATCGTACAGCACAGGATGTTTTTCCACCTCCCCAACGAATTTTATGTTGAACACCTCCATGAAAAGATTCGAAGCGTCACAGGTCACAGCTGTCACTCTATCTATATTTCTCGTTCTAGACAGCTGGAACAATCGAGACTCGAGACGCTATCACTTCGACTACTGTTCGGTCGCCTCGTTGGCGGCCCCCCTACTCTTATAGGAGGTCGTCTCGAGTGGAGTGGAGGGAGAACCGCTTCGACCTCGAGACGCTCTCGCTTCGACTACCTAGTAATACAAATCGATCCATGCTCAGAGGAGAAGGCCTTACAGCAGGGGTGCCCACGAGGAGGATATAACGGCGCACAGTGCGCCGTTGAAAATTTTTGGGGGGGGGATGTGTTCATTAAATAGGAATAAAACGTTTGTTGTTCTATGTTGTTGTGTAACGCAATTATACACGAAACCATGAGAGAGAGTCCATTCCAGGTCGTTTAAAAGTTTAAAGCATGGGCTGAGTTAAACGGGAATGGGGGGGGGCACAATATCTGAAGTGTTTTTGTTTATATGAAAATAGGTTCCACATTTCCTCAAAAAAAAATCGGTCCGAATAACTCATCTGACAAACTTTAGAGTTATAATTACGATTATAAATACGAGTTCATAATTACTTAGCCCAGTGTTTTCTATTTATTAGTTTTCGTTTTAACATTTTATTAAATTTATTATAAAAATAACTTATCCTGGGGGGGGGGGGAGGGGAATAAAGACCGGGCTTCTTAGGAAATAGATTTTTCCCGAGAAAACGGCTTTTATCGTTAGATTTGTATTTAAATGGACTACATTATAGAATTTTTAATCAAAATCGTCGGAACCGTTTTCGAGAAATATTTTTTTTCCACGTTNGGAGATCCTAATCATGGGATATTCTACGATTGGGGGGGGTCGATGAGCCATAAGCTCTAGGGGGGGTGGGCACCTCTGATTACAGTAAACACTATTCTGAGTAATCCCGCACAATTATCCCGTCTTGCCATTTTAAACTCACGTAAGAAGTATTCCTCAGTGCGTCCATGTTCACTCTTGTCTGGTTCATTCGAATTAGTTAACTTCGAACAGATGTACGCGTTGGAAATTACCCAGATCCCACGGAGCTCCTGGTCCTGGTTCCTTTGACACGGGCTCAAAAATCAGAAGTCATAAGTGACTATAGTAACACGTGACACTCAGCGTAGTGTAGTGCTTATCCTCTGCTATATATTTACTTAAAAGAATTAATTAACAAAACATTATTAAAATATAATATGCACTGTCATGCTGTAACCTTGTCCTTTCATTCCTTCAACACTGTTACATATAAAATTCTTAATAAAGATTTACTAATTAAACTAAAAATACATATCATCCTCCTTAATATTTATGTATTATTGTGATTTGGCAGGTTATTTTTGAATCAGAGTTTGGAGAAAAGAGCATTTACGGTGGCATCAGTCTGGACAATGTTCAGATACTTTATAACAGCTGTGAAAGAATACAGAGAGACATGGCTCCTAGTCCCAAATAACTAGTGGTAATCACAAGCAAATAATTTGTTTACTCAAAATAAAACAGATTAATATGTAAATTACATAATTAAATTTTTTTTCACAGTACAAACAATAGTTTATTTTTATCTAGCCTATTATATCTAATCCAAATATCAAATTATGTTAACTTCCAAGTAGTTCCTACAGTTTTTGTACATATTAATAAATAAGGTTAACCTCATAACCGTGTATTATTTGTTAACTTCCTGGTTTAAGTTGTTTAGCTTTATTTTATTTGATGTAAGCTCCTTTTGTAAGTTTTGTTAGAATTGGGTCATTCTAAAAGGACGCCTTTCCTAATTTCGAGGATTTTTTAAGTGAAACTTCTTTGGCGGCGGTAGAGTGAATTTTTTCTTAAGGGGACCTCATGTAACGAAGTTTGCGATTCGAGACTCGTCCAAGATTCCAACATTTTTACAGATGAATTGTAATGAAATTTGTGTGACTGAAGAAATGAAACGGAAGTTGTGTTCCGAGACTAATCCTGGTGAAAGATTTATCTGTAAAAAATCTTTCACTCAGGTGAGATGCGAACCACTAAACTCCGGAATGTGGGTCTAACGCGCTAACCATTACACCATTACCTTGCCGATTTAAATATTCACAAAAATGGTATATAACCATAATATTAGATGTAGTATAATTAGATTATTGTTTGGGTTTATGGCAACGGTCTCTATTGCATACTTACAAGAAAAAAGTTGTGAAAAAAGTGTTTCAATGTGCCATTTTAATGGCAGCCATTTTGGCCATTTTAGCCCTAAAAGAATTCAATAAGCGCATACCGAAGATAGTAAAGAACAATAATATAATGCACCTCTTGATTTTTGAAGTGAAACTTCTTTGGCGGCGGTAGAGTAAATTTTTTCTTAAGGGGACCTCATGTAACGAAGTTTGTGATTCGAGACTCGTCCAAGATTCCAACATTTTTACAGATCAATTGTAATGAAATATCTGTGACGGAAGAAATGAAACGGAAGTTGTGTTCCGAGACTAATCCTGGTGAAAGATTTATCTGTTAAAAATTTTTCACTCAGGTGAAATGCGAACCATTGACCTCCGGAGTGTGGGTCAAACGCGCTGACCACTACACCTTGCTGTTTACAGGATCCACAAAATTGGTATATAACCGTAATATTAGATGTAGTATATTTAGATTATTGTTTGGGTTTATGGCAACGAGCTTAATTTTATACTTAAAAGAAAAAAGTAAAAACTAATTAAATTAATTTAAATGAGTTATTATATCTATTTAAAGACCTCAAATCAAAACAAATATTTATTTTTATTGGAATAAATGTGGTTGCCTTTAGTAATTTTTGTTGGAATAAATGTGGTTGCCTTACCGCAGCAATAACAAATCATTTCGAGGTGCGTCGGCGTCAGTTCTTAACCGGGGGGCCGCGGCCTATATATATAATATTTATATTATAAATATTATATATATATCGCGGATTATATATATAATATTTTTTGGAGATTTTAAGGGGGCCGTGGTTACCAAAAGGTTAAGAACCACTGGACTATAAATGATAATAATACATACACATATATAAACAATGCTTTAATTTTTTTAAGTGAAACTTCTTTGGCGGCGGTAGAGTGAATTTTTTCTTAAGGGGACCTCATGTAACGAAGTTTGCGATTCGAGACTCGTCCAAGATTCCAACATTTTTACAGATGAATTGTAATGAAATTTGTGTGACTGAAGAAATGAAAGGTATGATTTTTCTGAACACGTATGCCGTATTTCGTCAAAAAGGCCCTGTAGTTCTGGCTCCAGGCGTCTTTACAGACAGACATTTTTTAATAACCACTTTTTTGGAATTTAAGTATATTTGCCTTAACCTTTTACACCGATGGAATTATTACAAAATCACAGGGAAGTAATTACGACGACGCGCTAACTTTTCAATGGGAAACATAGAGCTACGTCTAGGGTTAAGTGGTCAAATAAAATTTAAGCTAAAATATAAAATAAAGTTATTAAGTATCAACATTCAGTTTACAGAGATTTTAAATTTTTTTACCTGCTCCAAAAATGCTTTAAAAATCTTGCCATAAGGGGGGGGGGTGGTTTAACTGTGAGATAATTTAAGTGGGTAGGGGGATCCTAATTATGGGATATTCTACGATT
>KZ654237.1:0-12346 GCA_001010745.2 Gerris buenoi
TACGGGAGGGGGTTACACACTAACAATTATGATCACATAATTGATGTTGATGGTAATACTTTAAAAAATGTTGTGAGTAATTTTCACACCTAAAGATCCATCAACCATACTCACTCTAAGATTTATTAATAATGAAGATTTTTTTGGTTTTCTCAATAAAATCTTATTGAATAAAGAAAGCTAGAAAATTACCAGACCTTTTTATACAAAACTTCACATTATTTTTATAAAATATGTGTATTTAAATACACAATAAAAGTCTATTAGTATTGCGAAAAAGTTAAATGTGCAATATAAAACACGTTACATTTTTTTTGTCCCTCATCACAGTCTTTATTTCAACCATATTCTGTTTAAAGTTTTCTTCCTCTACTTTAAAAGCCTCGAAAAAGGTGGTCTGCTCAGTCTTTACTGCCAAAATGGACGATTTAATTAAATTATTATTAAGGTTACATCCCTAAAATCTTGCATAGCTCAGTTCAAAATCGATGTTGGCTTTACATAGAACGTTCAAAATGGTTTTAAAAAGCGTTTTTAATGGCCAATACATCAATGTTTTCGATACTACACTAACATCGATTTGGTTCACTACTAGTACAAACTCAACCTGTTTAAATATCAATAATAATGGGAGATAAAAGTGCCCCCAACCAGGAAAGAACCAATATCCTCTTTGTTCATTAAGTTTCAATAATATAATTAAGCTAACTGAATCCATGTCATAAGATAAAAATTTATGTACCTCCTTAAATAAAATAGTTCTGTATGTAAATAAATATTTATATAACTCATAAATAACTTAAGATTTAAGATGATCACTGTTATTATTTTGGCAAAAGTTGATTATTTAATCGCTTTGAAGTGCTTAAGTGTATATTGTGTACAATATAAGCTGAGGATTTAATCTTCTGCAATAAATCTTGTTTTTTTTATNGGAATCGTAATAAACAGCTTGGTTTTCCTGTGAAATCCGCGTCACGAAGAGGTTGAAGTTCAAGGGTGTGGTGAATCGAGATGTTTACTTGAAGCAAGAACAAGATATACTTACGCAGCGACCAAAATCGTTACAAATGGTCTATTGGCTTACTTGCCTGGTTAAACCAGGTGAGAATAGGTCCATTAGCTAAGGGCCCGGGGCAGCCCTTTTTTTAATTTTCACGATTTAATTAAATTATTATTAAGGTTACATCCCTAAAATCTTGCATAGCTCAGTTCAAAATCGATGTTGGCTTTACATAGAACGTTCAAAATGGTTTTAAAAAGCGTTTTTAATGGCCAATACATCAATGTTTTCGATACTACACTAACATCGATTTGGTTCACTACTAGTACAAACTCAACCTGTTTAAATATCAATAATAATGGGAGATAAAAGTGCCCCCAACCAGGAAAGAACCAATATCCTCTTTGTTCATTAAGTTTCAATAATATAATTAAGCTAACTGAATCCATGTCATAAGATAAAAATTTATGTACCTCCTTAAATAAAAGAGTTCTGTATGTAAATAAATATTTATATAACTCATAAATAACTTAAGATTTAAGATGATCACTGTTATTATTTTGGCAAAAGTTGATTATTTAATCGCTTTGAAGTGCTTAAGTGTATATTGTGTACAATATAAGCTGAGGATTTAATCTTCTGCAATAAATCTTGTTTTTTTTATTTTCCCTCTCAAAAACAAAAAAAAAAAAAAGTGAAAAATTGCCAGGAGTAATTTTTATTTTAGAACGTTTGGAGGCAGTCTTGATAGCCCTGGTTGCCGCCCCACCGAGGCTATACATCCTGCCGAGCCACCTTAAGATGCATAATTGATCCCATTAATAACAATTTAAGGTGGAAGAGGGTTGAAGGGGGTAGTTCAAGAGTAGCCAATCCATATTCTTACCTCCAACCTTGTTTCATGCGAAGGGATGCTTTAAACTGTTTATTCGCGCACTTTGTCTTTATTTTGGGCTTTATACCTCTATTCCGTGTTATCTTTTAGACTGGCGGTTTCTCCGATATCTTACTATCTCTCTCATTCTCTAGTTCCTGACCTGAAGCGAATAGGCCGATTACGCTTAACCAAAACGAACGTTTCTGTGCTTCAATTTCCACCATACTTTCTCCAACCTTCTCGAATCTAACCATGATTTTAACCTTACGCCCAGTTATTCTGAAACCTCCCTCCTTCCTACCATCGTAACTTGAAACAGAGTTAGGCAACTCGGGGAACAACCAAGATGGATGATTCCACGAGAAGATTTGTGGCCGCCACTTTAACCGCTTTACCTCCTAGACTTTACCTTCACTCTGCTTAAATCCTGGGCACCTGATTAAATTATCCTGGCAATCCCCTGCTGCCTTTTCGTCCTCTCCTGACTCGCGGGATTTCTTACCTTCCCTTAGGTTTTGAACCACTGGAAAAATTGAGCCCAAGATTTATCGAAGTAAAGTTTTTACGAAAAGTTTTTTCTTCTTTTTAATTGTTACACAAATAATGATAGTCTTGGGATTCTCTCTAGATTTTAATTTATATAGCTATTTCAAATTAATAGTTTTTTTTTTTTTAAGTTATACCATAATAAAGCATATATATCTTATGCTAACATTTATTTTTAATCATAATAAAAGATATCGAGTGACTTCGATCTGTATTAACTCTCTTTGAGAAAAAGGGCATTTCTTTAGATTGTTACTCCCCTTATAAAATATATAGGGGGAGTAACAATCTAAAGAAGGTGTACGAATCTACAGAAGTACCAGAAAAAGAAGGTTTGGTATTCACATAAAAATCTTCGACCTCAAAGTATAAATACTCCTCCTCAAACGTATAGCTTCACCATTCAACAAGAATAGCACTATTTCGACTCGCTAGTTTTTGTTAAGTTTGACAGCAATTATACAATTTTTATAAAGTTTGCTAGTGAATTAGTTTTTAAATTAGCTACAAAATAGGTAGCCAGTCAGTACGTACTTTTAATTATTATAAAATCACGTTTTAATAATAATTTTTCTTTTATATTGTTTAAGCAAAGTATTGAAAATATATTGTTTCTTTTATTAAACTTTATTAAAATTAATTAAAATGTTCCATAATTTGAATAAATTATTTGGATAGGCTCAAGGCAATAAATTTGATTAATAATTGGAGTTGATAATTCAAAGTTAACGACGAAGGTAAAATGAAGTGACAAAAGGCCAGTGAAGCTTAATGGGACAGTGGAGAACTTAATTTGCATGAATTATAGTTCCAATTACTTATGTTTATACATATACTGAAGTAAAGAGGATTAAATATCTAGGGTAAATAAAATAATTCAAATAATTTAATGTTTTTAGGAATCATAATTCCTGGAAAATTCTTGGTGAATCATAATTCTCGGAATTTCTTGCATCTTTAGTTTTGATGGTGAATAGCTTTGAACACAATATTTATGTAAAAGTAAATTTATATTTTGGAGTATTTAAATCAAATGAAAGATACTTCCTCGGTTATTAAAGTTCATTGAACAAGGTAATGTTCATTTTAACTGAAAAATTGTTTTAAATTGACAAATTTAATTGGTGTGAAAGAGGAATAATACTGAGTATAAATTACGAATTTTAAATTATTTTAATCAATTATACAAAATAATTCAAACTATTAAAACTTTGAGTACTGAATGGTATTTAATAATATATTGTTGAGTCATTACAAAAACCTCACCAAATTAGGAATGAATTTTTGGCCTGGTTCATTTTCTACCCTATGTACTAAATTTAGCTCACAAATTTTACGTATAATACTTTTTAAAACGTGGAATTTACAACAATTACCAAGGAAAATAGGTAATTGAGGTCATTTTTGGTATGATTTTTTTCTCCAATTTAAAATATTTCAAGACATATATCCGTTAGACATCAGGGGAAATTTTTGGTTATTTGTCTGTCTGTCTGTAGGTAAATGTTTAGCCCACTTGCTAACTCACGCTTGAAACCAAAGTCATCATCAATATTCCTAGCGACGGTTCGAATCCCAAATAAGTAAGACATGTTTCACTCTAATGATCGTTATAAGATAAAAGTATAACTTCTTGTGCCTCTTAAGCGTCTTTTGTTCAGACTGAATTGTGTTCAGCAGCATGTCAGTAATTCGAACTTACGAAATTGTTATAGGAGCTCTGAAATAGATGACGGTTTCAGCATATCCTATCCTTTGTTCTACTTTTTACCATTTCATAGATCATCGACAGTGTCCATACTTCACGCTTGTCTTGCCACGTCAACGATATAAACTAACCACTGGTGCTGAAGCTAACTTCTTCTCTCGAGAACTTTTTCTTAGCTAGGTGTAAAACGGTCCACTATTATAATGTTAGGAAGCATGGAGGTTGATTTTATTTAAATACGCCGTTAATGCTGTTGACATTAATTTACATATTCTAAGAATTCTAACAGAATTTGGAATCGTAATAAACAGCTTGGTTTTCCTGGGAAATCCGCGTCACGAAGAGGTTGAAGTTCAAGGGTGTGGTGAATCGAGATGTTTACTTGAAGCAAGAACAAGATATACTTACGACTGGAGGGAAGGACAGCGTATTTCTAGTTGCTGTCTTGAGGGTTCCTTGAGTCAGGATTATCCTTTGTGGGAATGACGCAATCAGGCAGGTGTTCCCTTTGATGGTGTTGGTTTGTGGAGCGGGTGAAGTTTTAAGTAGAAAAGTGACCGTGGCACAACTTCTTGCTTTCTGCTTGGCACAGGTGCTAAACAGAGGTTTCCAGGTCCGGGAAAGAGTAAATCTATCGTCCCTGTTGAAGTTATCTGGCTGTTTCTCGATCTCGATAGCCTCCCTTACCACCCTTCCTGTTGACGGAGTACTCTTATGTTCTCAAACTTTTTTTATGGCCAGTTTCATCAGAATGCTGAGCTATCGCTTATTTTAGTTATCATTGTTTTTCACTGCTCTTATGAGTTCTTGTAGGTGGGTAGAGATTAATCTTGCGATTTGTTTCTTCCGTAACTGCAAAGGATTTGGTAGACACCGCAAGTTTTGAGCTGAAGTTGATCTTTCGGCTGTTTCAGGAGGCCTCTGGTGGTCATTAAACCATATTGTGGACGTTTAAGGCGGAAACACACTACTACCACGTTACGTAAAAAAGTGTGCGGTGCTGATTTAGTAAAGTTTGTATACATTGCAGCTACATTATATCACGTCACGTGATGTCACGTGACGTGATAGTAGTGTGTTTCCACCTTTAGTCACATGGTGATGCAACGCTGCATTGAGGTACCTATCCATGTGCTTGGGTTTCCTGTCGGTGGCGTGACGTGTCGTAGAGTTCCTTTGGTCTTCTTCGTCACGAGCACATCCAGAAAAGTAAGGCAGCACTTCTCTTCAATTTCCATGGTTAATTTATTTTTTCTATGAATAAAATTCATATGACTGTGATAACAAACATGTTTTTAATTGAGACATGTTAATTAATTTATTTGTTTGTTTTGTTATTATTGTTGTTAATTTTTAAATAGCCGCATGCAAGGGGAGGATAGTTTAAGTTTTTAAATATATTTTTTTTGTAATTGAATACGCACATTTTCAATGCCAATTAACCCAGGAGGTAATGAGTTTAACTGATGTTTTTTCAAATTTGAAATTGAATTTTTTATTGTTTCTTATCAGTAACTGAAAAAAAAAAAAAAAAAAAAACACTTATAACAACTTGGTAACTAATAACTAGGATTTTAAAAAATTAAAAAGTGTATAGAGGCTTGAAGATGACCTAAGAGAAGGTCGAAATATAGCCAGGATTTATTGAAGCAGATAGTAATTTATTATCCCTCTTTAACCTACTTTAAAACCAAATTCGTTCAATTAATATATGTAATTATAAAATATATAAATTAAATAATGTGTAGTCTGCAAAGGTTTACAGAAAAAAAAAATCTAGTTTAAAAGATAAAGGCGCACAATGACTAAGGAAAATTTAAATAAACAAAAATAGACTCAGATAAATATTGTCTCAATCAGCTCAAACTGATTATTTATTAAGACTTACAGCTTTTGCGCATATTTCGATACTGTGGACAGCCTGTGTAACGCTGTGTTTATGGAAATAATGCCTGTGCGGTGAAACATAACCTTTATTCCGCTTTAGTCGTAGTTATTCTAATTTACTTTGTTGAAGATCTTGATCTAAGCTATTATTAAGTGAAAAGGGAAGAACTATGTTAAGTAAACTGAAGTTGTGTAAAGTCAAGACTGCTAAACAAATGTGTTCTAATTTGTACGTTATCAGAGCTAAAAGTAGATTGAAGTGATAAGAGGCTTAAACTCTGTTACATGTTAAGGGGATATTGAAAAGTTTATCAGGTAATACAAAAGGCCAAGTTAAGTAATAAACTTAAGTACAATTAAGTAGCTATTTAGGATACAACAAAGTGTAAAGAGGTGAAGAAAGTAAACTACACACACCAATAGTGGTACTTCATAGTTACCTGCAGACTTGACATGGAAAGAGAGGGTTTAAAAATTTCCTTGACGAGCCAATTAAAGAAAATATCAGTCCGAGACAACTCACATGAACTTTCTTATATACGAGTTTTTCGTTTATGTGTTTAGTAGGACAATTTATTTATGATTGAACATTTCATCTAAATGGATCATGGAAATAACTTCTCCACTGCGGGGAATTGTACCCGGCTTATCCATTTCGTGAATCTGAAGTAAACCCGCAGAAACCTCGACTGAATTTAGGTTTTTGGATGGCCAACTGTTTATTATGAATGCTGTCTCGACCAATAATTGCGACGTTTTATTTATATTTTTAGACCGAGGTGAACGCATGGGCTCATATGGATTTAATGGTATGTTATCAATTGAACCGGTTCTTAAAGTTTAGTAATCAATCCTAAAACTGAAGCTTTGTTTAAAGCATGTGTCCATACAATCTTCACTTAACTTTCAGAGTTGGTATTAGTAATGCGTATGCATTACCAAATCACGTCGCAAAGTTTTAAACCAATTAGTGTCAACAACAAACATAACTGCATGATAAAACAAAATTTGTAAACAAATTACTTAAACAGAAATTGGTAATCATTTATCATTAATAACAACACAGTAATTAACTATGTTATATTAATAAATATGGTATGTTAGCAGTTTCATTTTTCTGCAGCCGTTTTTTAGTAGATAAAATATTGAATGCAACAAGGCAGCGAAGGAAAAATGTCTGCCTCTTTTATTCATTACCTGACTCGGCTTCGCCTTGGCAGTTAATTATCATAGCCTATCCTCGTATTCGGCTCGGAGGCTAATCTAATCACTCTTCAGTAAAATTCCATTTTGCTGCCTCAAGTTACATAAATAACTATTGCTTTACAATAACAATGATACATTTTTACTCTCAAGCAGTATTCAATAATGATAGGTGGCTCTACTAAATATCCAATCCGCTTCTTCTTAATCATAGTAGAATACAATCTTTATACAACTTCCCCAGCGTAGATTGACTTTTTAATTTTTAAAATTAAAAAAAAAATTACCTGTTAAGTTTAAGTTATAAATAGAAAAGAATCGGTCTTAATGAGAAATAGCTGGAATAGGAGCACAATGGCGTTTTTCAAAGTCAAACTGAAGTCG
This sequence comes from Gerris buenoi, assembly GCA_001010745.2. Taxonomy (NCBI): domain Eukaryota; kingdom Metazoa; phylum Arthropoda; class Insecta; order Hemiptera; family Gerridae; genus Gerris; species Gerris buenoi. The sequence goes on from KZ654237.1 coordinate 7,609, forward strand.
CTGGAATTAAAATAAACCTTTGTTTTTTTTAAGCTTTAAACAAGTCATTCTCTTACTTCAAGATTTAAATTAGACTTAAGTTTATGCAAGGAAACCCATTATTAAGTCACTAATTTCCTCGTAGACAGCTTTGCTAAACAGTCCAAGCCGAGATAACGTGAGTTTGTGCCTTTACTTTCCAATCTAATTCACCATTTCCTTTTCACCTAACAGAGAGACCTTTATAGCTTCTATTTCCTTTAGCATGCATGCTTTTGCATGAACAGTCCTATCTATAAAGTTGCATGCCATCTTGTGTGTATTCGCTAATACATACATTTATTACTCGGTACGTAAACTGCATGTTAAGGCGTGTATGTTTCATGTTTCAATTTGGTTAAAAACACCCGTATTCCGTGCTCAAGTTAGTGTAAAGAAAACCAACGGCAATATTATCATTAATTTTCTCCTTTTATCATTCCTTTAAATGCTATTTTAAGGAATTGATTATATAATCTTGTTACCGTGTTTTTCTGTGATAATAATAATAATAATAATAATAATAATAAATATGAAAATAATAATAATAAATATGAAAATAATAATAATAATAATAATAATAATAATAATAATAATAATAATAATAATAATAATAATAAACGGTATTATTATTATTATTATTATTATTATTATTATTATTATTATTATTATTATTANATAATAATAATAATAATAATATAGCCTTTATTAGTTCCAGAATACATATTATATAACAAACACATTTAGGCTAGGCGCCCACTTGCGATTAATAATCACGCGATTGTTTAGTCGCGTAAATAGAAAACATGGTTTTAAATTGGAATGCACCCATATGCGACTAAAAAATCGCGGTGATTAAAAAAACGCAACCAGACCTATATTTGAGGAAACTCATAGACAGGCATGAAATAGCACACACTAAAGCGACAGCGATTTTTAAGTCGCAGTGACAAGAAATCGCATGTGGGCCTTATACAAAACGAAATAGATCATCGAAATGCATATATGATATGACTTTATACTTTAAAATGAAAACTAAAACTTATTATTGTAAATAATAATAAAATAAAAAAAATCCATACATATACACACCCATACATATCTATGTAATCATACATATAATACATGTATTTTTATTGTTTATTTTATTTATTGATATATACAGCATGATATTTAAATTATTCTTAAATTGGAACTAGGCCCATCTCTGGAAAAAGGCCCCCGTCTTGGATTTCCAGGCTTCTCTATCTTGTGATATTATCATCCATGCCCATCCCAGTTCTTTAATTAAGTCGTCTCTCCATCTTCTAAGCGGCCTTCCTCTGCTCCTTTTCATATCTCGCTTGTTATTTTAACAGATTATTTTAGTTAATTGGTAGAGCTTCCAATGTAAAAATATCGATTACTTAGTTAAATCATGTAATTCTTTAATAATGGCATGTAATATTAATTATTGCTTCCGAGCATACCGAAGGTAACGGAAACAGTGTGTTCACTTTTGAGAACGAAAAGCTTCTTTATCTCCAATTTTAAAAATTCCAAGACAGAAATCCGTTTCAGAAATCAGGGAACATTTTTGGTCTCGTGTCTGTCTCTCTGTCTGTCGGTCTATGTGACAGCGAAATTTGAACGTCCGACTATAACTTGAGATATTCTTGACCGATTTTGATGAAATTTGGTAGACATGTTCATTTTACCAATGCCCAGGACGAGTTCGTTGGACAACGTTATCCATTCAAGCGTTCACGCGCAACGCTCGCGTAAACGTGAACTTCAAATTTAAAATTGGAATTTTAGGTCGGGAAAAATCAGCGACACCCCTGTGATGTGTTAAAGATTGCTAGAAACTGTTAATATTTTTTAAACAATAAACTATATAACAATAAAGTAACATAACATTATATTAATATAGTAATAATGTACATGATAGGATGCGAGGAAGCAATGTGCCACACTAATTGGCGGTCTATTTTTTTTAGTTTTGGTACATATTTATCGAATCATTTAATAAGAAAATAACTTAATTTGACAATTTTACGGAACATATATTTTGAATCTTTGCTTTAGGTTTCTGGACGAAGTACGAAAAGAAACATTATACAACAGCTCTGTCTGTCTGTCTGTCCGTTGGCATGTTTCAATTCATAAACTGCTATAGCTAGGAACATGAAATTCGGCACACGGGTGCATCTCGGGGAATTTGTGACAACTGTACGCTTTTTGGAGTTTTCGCACTTTACATTTTCAAGATGTTGGCCAATGTGGCGAGTGACTATATAAAAGTTTTTTGTCGCCATGACATGTTATACATCAATTTAAAGGTCTTAAAGTGTATAAAAAGAATATGCAACTATTAAAATTGTTCACTTAATATTTTCAAGATGGCGGCCAATATGGCAGGTGACTGAAGAAAAAGTTTTAGTCACCATAACCTGTTAAAGATCAATTTAAAGGTCTTGAAGTGTAGAAAAAGAATATGCAACTATTAATATTTCAGACTAAATAATTTTAAATTAATCTTACAAAAACTGACAATTTTTCCTTGCGCACTTTTCTGAAGTGGGCCTTACTTTTATCAAACGATAAATTGCTTTGAAATATTTAAAATAGTGACATTGGATTTGAAAAGGAAAGTTGCTGCATTATTCATTTAATTAGATCGACTAATGTTTTCCTTTCTTTTCTCCTCCCGTTAGAAATGGCTTGATTCAATATAATTTTTAACTTTCTCTGTAATGCAATCGAGCTACAACTCAATTTATAATGATAGCTTTTCGAAGATCTTTTTTTTACTTTCCAAAGCAATTTCTTTTCTTTACCCTCTGTATAACTAACAGCTTTCAAACTTTTCAATTTCAAACTTCCCCTCTAAGTTATAAAAACCATTAGGTATAACTCCCCGGCCCCCCTCAAAAAAGTAAGTTAATAGCACCTTATTTGATCCTAATCCTTTCGCTCAAACGTTATAGAAGAATATCCAAAAAAGTGTCTCACACTTAAAGATTTTTTTTAAGTGTTGTATTTTCTCTTTTTTATAGCTTTACTTCTAAGGTGTCATTCTAAGGTTACTTCAGTTCCATAAAATACTATTAGATGTTAGGCCATACGAATATTTAATAATGAATAAATATATATAATATTTATAGTTCATGTTTATGTAATAGTGGGTGCCCTGGCCCTGGTGCAAGGAAAATAAAAATATTAAATGTAAAATCTTGTCACCTAAAATTGACTTTTGTAATAATGCAGATAAAAAGTGCTGTGAATATTTGGCCGCGAAACAGTGAGACTGTTTCATCATAATTTATAAATACGACTCACGTTTTCTATGTAACGTTACTATAATTTTTCTGTTTTTTTTTTTTTTTGCGGATCGTGTTAAGGGTTACAAATTATTGAAAATAACTGTTATTTAAGCACTAGCTATATTTCGACCTCTACAATTATAGTTCCAATAATTGTTTTCTGAAAATGCCTTGGTATAATTATAATCTATATATTTTACATGTAATATTTTTAGCTACCGAGCAAATATGCTGCCGTCTAGAAACACTAATGCCAGTAACAGCTAGCTGAATAGAAACGCTAAAGCCCGCAATAGCTAGCTGGATAGAAATGCAAAAGCCAGTAATAAATAACTGAGAAGAAACGCTAAGGCCAGTAATGGCTAGCTCAATAGAACCACTAAAACTAGTACCTAATGGCTAGCTCAACAGAACCAATACAACTTGTACCTAATGGCTAGCTCAATAGAACCGCTAAAACTAGTACCTAATAGCTAGCTCAATTAAAAAGTGACTGATTTGGCAATAACTTGATAACATTTTCGTACATTTTATGCATGAAATTATGCTTTTTTCGAATTTAATACATGGATTATTGTGATGAATTTTGATGATTATAAAAGAAGGTGTCAATTAATTCAAAGCAAATTAGTTTTTTAGGACGAATTTACAATGGAATACCTCCATTGTTAGATAAAATGTATGAAAGAAAAAATCGGTCCGAGACAACTCACACAAACATTCTCATATACAAATTCATAATAACTTAGCCCATTATTTGCCATTTATTAGTTTTCGTATGTACATTTAATTATTATTCAACATTTCATCAAAATGTATCATAAAAATAACTTCTCCTGGGCGGGGAATCGAACCCGGGCTCTCTCCGTCCACGTTTTAAGGAACTATCTCAGGAACTAGATTTTTCCCGGGAAAACGACTTATATTATTAGATTCGTATTTAAATGGACTACATTTAAATATATGACATATTAGATTTGTTCCAACAACATTTCAAACTGGTTTGGAACTGTCCGACGCATGCGCAACGAACCACAATTGATCGTTTTTCACTAATGTGCATGCGTCGTACAGTTTGAAATTTGGAACCAGTATGAAGTGTTGTTGGAACAAACATATATGTACTGCTTGATATTCCAGCAAGTATTTCAAATGGTCCAAATGTTAAATTTATGTAAATTAAAAACAATTGAGCAGACTTGAGAATTGAAATGGCATTCCACTTGAGAAAAAAAAATTGAAAATATACTCCGTTGCCTAATTAGGGATATGCTTCTAAATGACAGAAATGATATCAGCTAAGAGACAAGAAGATACTGCTATATTAACTAACTAACTATATACACACACACACACACACACACATATATATATATATATATATATATCCTATGTAAACTAGTTGGTAAATCAGA
>KZ654237.1:25026-37737 GCA_001010745.2 Gerris buenoi
AAAAAAAATAAATAAATAAAAAATCCGTGTAAATTATTTTTATAACAATTTTTGACATATTTAACGATTCTATTATCTATAGATAAACTGTATTATTGTTTATATTTGTACATTATTCTGTAGTTTAAACTTTTTGTTTGTAATTTTACCTATTGTCTTTAGATTGATAAGTACGCTGTGTTATAAGCAAACCTTATTATAAGGCCAGCTTCACATATTTATATTTTGTAAATAAAGTGTTTATATATATATTATTTAATTTCCCACCCGTTCTTCAAACCTATCAAACATTTTTTGCTCGATTCATCCCATACCACCAGATTTTGCGTTGGACTTCCTTCCTCATATACCTTGATGGCCTTCATGAAGTATCTTCAAAATACCGTGTCAATCCGGCACTACTACTCTTCCTAGCTATGATGTATATTTTTTTTTTTTTTTTTTTTTTTTTTTTTTTAATGGTGAGAGTTTGGAAAATATAATAATCACTAGGCTTACGCCTCCGAGTATGAACGGAGCATATACATTAAAAGAAGGGATCAGAGAAGATGTAATACTAGCGTATCATACTTAGACGTCTGTCAAGAATGATGTCCATCTAGTAATAAACTCACAATTTGCTTAATCACTAGATTTATTAATAACCCTCCCCCACTCATAATACAGTCCACTAATAACCATTCTTCATTCTCCAGTCTCCATCCCTTTATCAACTCAACCTAAAGGTAGGATTAAATGGTCCTTATTGCTTGGCCAGAATTCTCCACCATCATTCATCTTATGATATCTCCTCTCTTTTCTCTAATTAGCTCAATATCCCCTCTGGAATAATTCTTTTGTCTTTTGACAACCCCTGTTCTATATATATTTTGATCATAATGAAAATCTGTTTTTATAGTAATGAACTAAACAGACCTTTACTAATAAGAATAGAAAATGAAAGCAAAGCTGAAAAGTCGAGAACTTGCGCAGGAACCGCCAGTTTGCGAGTTACATCAATATTAATTTCTAACAACAGATAATTCCCAACAGACTACCTAAAGACCATAAAAGATGTTTAGTTTAATAACCAAACAACGTGTAATAAACCACTAACTATTTTTTATGTAAAAACGTTGTTTGGTTGTTGCACTAAACCTTCTGTGATAGAGACTCATTATGAAGTCTCTATTACACATTGGAAAAAAAAAAACAGTCGATGATCGAGCAACAGGCGTGAGTTAAATTAAAATAAATCTTTTATTATACTTTAATTGAAGACTACTTTTTAACTACTTCTTTTATCGTACTTTAAAATTAATTGAAAAGGGTAAAACAAAATATCATTACTTGCTTTAAAGTGAATTTGATACAAAAAAAGAGGTAAAAAGTTTAATAAACCAGACTAAAAAGTGTAAAAACGTAGTTAAAACACCATCCGAAAAAATTTGTCCTCTCCTGTCCTCGGAGAATACCAAAAAAAAGAACTTAAAATTTAATTATCAACTAGAAGTAGCAACGGGGGAGTTTAGAAATAGTCTGGGAGAGTGGAGGAAAAAAGCTTTATTCACAGCTTTAAAAAAAAGCTTGAAAGTATAGTCCCTTCTAAGTCCATTCATCAATTTCAAATGTAATTTAAAAGTTGTGGACTGCGGTTTTGAACTGGATTTCGTTTTTTCGTCGCAGACTTTTTTTTTCCGGTGAAAAAAGAACAGTTGGAGAGTGATCAATTTACTACACTGACTATTTGGGGTTGATCTGTTCGGACGGAAAAGAAGAGGAAGAGAAAGAATAAACTGCTTCGTTTTTTTCCGGTTCCTTCCAACACTGATTTGTAAAATAGAAGTCGAAAGAAATATTAACTAAATGTAAAAGTTTTAAGATTGAATGAAAAATACCCGATGTGATAATAGATGATAAAATAAATGGTTTTGGTTTGATAATTTATCAAGAATACAGTATAAGATATCATTCATTGGAATCGTTAATTTCTATCAGATATCAGAGCTTTGTTTAAAAGAGGGTCTGGAAATTAAGTGAGAATTTTTTAATCATTAATAAAAACATTCAACTAACTATATTAATACATCTTAACTCTATTAAGAACATTTTGCTTTAGCTCCGTTCACCAGGCTATTACAAGACGTGGGTTTACCTTATTGTATTTACAGAAAGACGGGCACGGAACTAAAAATGTTCCCTGAAGTCTGAACCGCATTTCTGTCTTGGGATTTTTTAAATCGGAGACCTAAAAAATGTTTGTTTTTCGGAAAGATCTCATAGCAAAACTTTTTTTAGACTTTATAAATTTTGAAATTGAAAACTTTGAACTTTAATTCTGAGAGGGTTGCAGTAATCATCGATCCATAATCACCAAAAAGAAACTGCCAATTAGGAATGTTTCAAAGCTTCGTATTTACAATTAAACCCCACATGTTCAGAAAATCAGTCACTACTCCAAAGGTAATTAAACTAACAAATTAGAATAGGAAACATGACACGTTGGCTGACATATTTAAACACAACGGTTCAGATGTAGAATATAATATATCTTATACAAATTTATTTATCTACTAATGACAGAAAAATTACACAATTTTTATCGTTTACTTCGAAAAATTTCAACTCAATCGGTTAAAAATAACTACTTTAAAATTCAGTTGCAACATTTTACCCGAACATACATACATACATTGTAAGTTAAATCAAATCTTGTAAAAAAAGGATTTTAATAATTTAGTGACATTTATCTGCCGTTAGTAAGTTAGTAGATAAAATATTGTATGTAACTATGCAGCAAAGAAAAAATTCCTGACTCGATTAAACATTACTTGCTTTGGTTACACCACAGCACGTAATTAACATTTTCCTGCCTCGGCTTCACCTCGTCAGGCTTTGCCTTGTCATTAAAATTGTAAATTTGATTAACCAATACTCGCCTTCGGCTTGGAACTGCATAACTTGAAAAAACTTGTCATCAAAATTCCATTTTGCTGCCTAGTAACAACATTATTCAAGATGAATCTTAAATCAGTCAGCCTGAAGATGACCCAATCTGACTGACTGAATGGCCCTGTTTGTTGCTATTTCAGAAATACACTAGTTATACTTATAATTCAGGTTCTTCCCTTCACTGGTGATTTTCATCTTGAATAAGTACGACCTTAGTAACAACAACAAGATAAACTAGTATTCTTCTAGTCAGCCTAAAAGAGGGTTCTTAAAGTTGGCCCAAAGAGGGGTCGAAATATTGCAAAAGTGAGCTTTTAATTTTTTTCTTAGGACCCTACTATCAATAAGAACCTGATATTATTAAACCAATATGCAAGGAATAGAATGCTACTTCAAAGGTTTTGTGTGAAATTATTAATATATCTGCTTAAGTCAGTCATAAGCAAAATAAGGCCATAATACATTACTATGAAGGTAAAACCAATGGTCATCTTCAGACAGCCTGAAGATGGCCCAAAGATGGTCGAAAAAGCGCAAAAGTGAGCTATTATACCCTAGATTTTCCTTAGACCCTACTATTAATAAAAATCATATGCAAGGAAATAAACCAAACTACTTACATTAATATCAGGTTAGTTACCTTATATCTTATTTATCAGGTTAGTTTATGAACGTCCCACCATGTGTGGCGTTGACCATGTTTGGAATGTTCCTGTAAACATATTTTACATTTTTGTATGACTATGTGTCAACTTTATTTTTTATATCATAAGTTTATAAGAGTATCAAGAAGTCCAAAATGTATTATAATATTATTATACTTAAAAAATAATTTGAACAAACAATAATTTGTATTAGAAGAATATAATAAAAAATGTTAGCCTCTTTGTTATATATAAATTGCTATAATGAAATAATGAAAAAAAGGTAAAGGAAAAGAAAAATGGAGAACATAATATTACAGGTTTTGTTTGCATCGCGATATAGAAAGTTTGCTGAATGTTTCTGACCTCTCCTCCCCCACTTCTCTGAAATTGTTATGTGAAGCGGCTATAGTCGGAAATGAGTTAGCTAAGGAGGAAATGGCCTGGACCTGGATTGTGTTCATATCCGTTCCACCGTTTTCGGGATATTAGCGCGGCCTTAGAATAGATTTTCCTCGGAGGGGGTGGGGGGGGGGACCTGTTTATTTTCCAAAACCCTTTAACCCTATAACTCTGATATGAGATAACCATAACCACAAAGTTCAAAAAAATAACTCCATCTCATTGTTTCATTTGGGAAAGAGAAGAAAACCAGGAACGTACAATTTCCTTTTGCTATATTTTATTTTAATATATAAATATGTGGTAGCTACTGATGTGGCATTCCTATTAATGTGTGTTATTATTATTTGTGTCCTATTAATGTGTAATTCCTATTATTGTGTGTTAAAAATAATATNGAACTAGACCGAGAAATATCGCTTATAATTATAAAGTACCCAATTAGTACCTGTACCTCGTACAATCAATTAGAAATTCATTTTTACGATTTTGGTAGTATTTATACTACAGAAAGATTAAATTTTAATTTAAATCAAATTATAATTATTATTAACTACGGGAAACAGACAGAGAAAAACAAGCTCCTGCGCCGGGGTAGGAGCTTGTTTTTCTCTGTCTGTTTCCCGTAGTTAATAATAATTATTATTTGATTTAAATTAAAATTTAATCTTTCTGTAGTATAAATACTACCAAAATCGTAAAAAAAGAAAAAAAGTGTGTCAATAGAGTGACACATAGTTTACTATAGCGTTCTATTTTGCATAGTGTAATGGTATTATACGTTTACAACCTATTATTATCAAATGTATTTAATTTTCCCCCGTTTTTTAAAATCTAGCCCTATTTCAACTTTCGACAAACCATCTAAATTTCATGAAAATCGAGTAAGTACTTTTGAAGATAAAGGAGTAAATAAATGTATATTTATTTGTGTGCATGTGGAAGATGAACAAACCGGTAGAAGGTGAAACTTATATGAGACAATGGGATAATTTTCACTAACCATCCACATTTCATTAAAAACAAATTGGATCATATAGTTGAAACTTATAGGGGACCAACAATGGACTAATATCTAATTATGACCTACCATCCAAATTTAAATAAAATCAGATGAGTAGTTTTTAAGATATGTGGTTCGCAAACATTGAGCGACATGACACAAAACTGTTGAAAGGAAACAAAAATGTTCCCTGTCGTCTGAAACCGATTTCTGTCTTAGAATTTTTGAAATTAGTTTTACACAACGATCACGTATCTTCTCGTACCTTTGGTAAGCATGGAAGCAAAATTGTAATATTTATAGTTAAACCTAAAATATTGTATGTTTAATTTATCATATCTAATAAGTTTCCATATATCATTATTATTATTTTTATATGGTAATGATCAATGAACATTATAAACTAAACCAATCTGTTCTTTTCCTCCTAAAGTATTTTTTAAGTTTTTCCAAAGGGCTATTGTTGAAGGGTTTGTGTTATAAAGAGGCTGATTGATGGTGCTGAACTCGTTCGACCGATCCATATTTTCACTTTCTCCCTCCCGTTTCAAAAACAAGACAGTACCATGGTTATTATTCACTTTTGTTTTGTCAATTTATCAAAGGCTTCTAGTTTTCCTTTCCAAAATGAATTCGTTCAACTGTGCAAAAGCGAACAAAAGGTGCGTATACGTGGTGAACGCCTTGAAAATCTAACAATACGGTTAGAGGGCGAGACGATGTCAAGTCGATAGCGGTTTACTGCTTGAAATTTATACCCCTCGTCGTTCAAATGAACGCCTTCTATATTTTAATGGTCTTTCATCGTCAACAGCTTTGACATTAAGATCTATTAAGAACGGATCTATTAAGAAGAAACCTTCTTAAGACTCCATAAATCACCGTTAAGAATTTATCACTTAAAGAGAAAACTTATAAAAAGCCTGATAATTACTTTGGATTAACCAAAATGACACTTTTTAACCGCGCAACTATAATTCAGAATACGCCCAAAAACAGTTTTTAAACTTTATTGAAGCATTATTTTTCTCCAAAAATCTTGAATTTATCATTTATAAATAAATATTTCAAGCCATGCATCTAGTCTAGTCATTTTAGGTTTTCTGTTCCGAAAATATCTGAATTAATTTTTTTGTTTTATATCGCTTCATTTTGACATTTTGAAATTGGCAGCGAGAACCTGGTCGGGTAAATAAATATTTAAGGGCAAAGGTAAACGAATTCGGTTTTTTGCGAATATCTCGCTTCGGCTCTGACAACAATCAAGGTAGTTATCAAAATAAAAGATATCATAATTTCCCACATAAAAAGTTTAATTCAGTTTTTACGTACAATATCCGTAGTAGTATCCGTCGCCACCAATTTTTACGTATTTTTACGAATATCTCGCTTCCTATAGCTCTGAGACAAATTATTACCAAAAAGCGAGATTATTCAATTTCCCACAAAAAAGGCCCTATTGATTTTTTACGTACAACGAACGGTTTATTTGCAAAACCTAGCTTACCATAATTTGCGTGGTGTTGGTTTTTTAACGAGTTTTTACGTATTTTTTTGTGAATACCGGCTCCTCTGGCTCGAAGACCAATTGAGGAACAGATCAGAATTAAAGAAAAAAAAATTACACAAGAAACGCTATGCTCATTTTTAATGACTAATAGCTTTGGCTTTTTCCCGAGGAAGCCGGTGGAAACCATGAAGCTATACCTACGACCTACGAGTGACATTTCAAGTTTTTTGGACGTAGTTTTAAAAAATTCGTGCTCCCAGTGTTTTAATATTTTACAAGTGTTAGAGTGGCAATCGAAATGCAGTTCTCCTTGTACGGAAACTTCAGAGCACTTTATTATCCAAACGGTTCGTTGTACGTAGAAAATTAACATAACGTTTCTTGTGTGAAATTTTATAGTTTGATTTGATCCTTAATACCAATTAAGGATCAAATCAAACTCCGAGCCAGAGGAAGCGAAATATTCGCAAAAACCGAATTTGTTGACCTTTGAACTTAAACGTCTATTAACGCGACCACGATCTCTCTGCCGATTTTCAATATATTTTTTTTAGAATGTCAAAATAAAAGGATTAAGAAAAAATATTAATTGAAGCTCAAATTTTTTGGAACAGAAGCCATATTTATGACTATAATAACTGGACTAATACTAAATTATTCATTTCTCTAACACTTAAAAACGAGGAAAACTGAAAATTATTATATAATCCTCAAGAATCTTATCTTAATAATTCAATTAAGATTAATTTCAAAGAGAAATTATTTAATTTAAGAGGCATATCATAATATGTTTTATTTTTTTTATCTACTAAATTGTCTGTAATCACTTACCACTAAATATTTATTAACACGAGTCTAGATCTTATTAAATTAGGTATTTTACAGGAAAGTTTTTTTGTTATTTATATTGAGATAATATAAATGAAGGTCTTATTTGTTTTATGAAGGATTAATTGCTCACATTAGTTGTAATTATTTGTATATAAAGAGAGGAGAACGAACAATATTGTTTAGTGTTAAGTGTTCCTGAAAGCGATTTAGTTTAAAACAGTCCATATAATTGTTAAAATGTTTGTAAAAAAGTTGTGTTATTTATTTTTATCGGCATGTATAGCAAGTGCTTATTGTGAATCCGGTTTTAATGCATTTTTAGATTTGATAGACGAAGAATATCCTAATTTCTTTGTTCCTACGAATTGTATCGGTATTAGTAAACCTTTTAATATAGTTATCAATAGTACACCTTCAAGTGAAGAAGGTTTTCCATTCAATGTTATGTTAAGTGGTCAAATTATTTCATGTAATCTTCAAAAGACTACGAGATTGGACAATTTTGATGTACACGATGGTGATAACTCAAATTTCACCATAAATATGGGCGTGGAAGGTCATAATTTCAACATAACATTAGATCAAGTGACTTTGACATCTGTTGATTCCGAAGGACATCCGACTGACTTATTTCGAATGAATTTTGGTAATGTAACTGCCGAAACTAATATCATCAATTTAAACACTGTACAATTTTCAAGAGAACCATGTTTTCTTAACTACACACAGCAGATTAGTGTTGATCAGATCAGTATAACAAGCAGTTTATTACCGAGTGTTGAAGAAATCGTTTATACAAAATGGATCAATAATAACAAAGATGTTTTTATTCAAAAATTCATGTTTCCACACGCCGTCGCATTTCAGAAGCGCAATGTCAAAAAACGCCGAATTTTAAACGACTCTTGTACATCTGTTTTTACTTGCATTGTATAATTATAACTAAGGGAATACGTTAATTAAATATGTAACAATTTATAATGTATGTATTTATGCAGTGCTTGATTTCGAAAAAAAAGAGTTTACTGTGACTTTAGGGTCCATAAGTTTGGAATTTTTTTTGGGATTTATCAAAATGTTATTTTAACGTTTTTCTGAGCATTTTAAAAGTGTGAGAACAACATTTGTATTCACACTTATGTTTACAAATTAAAAAAAAAAAAAATAGTAAATAATAAAAACTCTAATGCGTGCACCAAAATTTTTCCGTCAGAGATACCTGTACGGCATACCGCAATGCGTACCGTCACAAAATCAAGCACTGTATTTGTGTATTATAAAATTACTTTTTAAAATTCTGTGAACATATTCATTGCAAATATATCGAATAAGTTGCTACTGTAAAAAGAATCGTGACTAATCCTAAATAGAGAACGAACTTTCGAACACTTAAGTTAGTTATCTATTAGTGGACTTATATTTTACAAAATTTTGAAAAATATTTACAAAACATTATGAAGGTGGATAAGATATTGAGAATTGAAATTTCTTTACGTATTAATATTAATATACAGTGTTAGATCTAATTTAATTTTGTATTTCAAGCCTACCTTCTACATAGTATTAATTTTATCACAGATGTGTTGAATCTGAAAATAATGTACTAATTAAGGCAACATGTAAAATTATCATTATGTACTCAGTTGTGAATAATTTAAAGAGCAAACTTGTAACATCGATTAATTGATTGAACAGAGATCTGTTTGTTTAGCGTTAATATTTATAAACTATATTATACACTCAACCCACGTACACTTGAGAATGTGAAAGTAGTAGTAGTTGATTTTGCTCCCGACAAAACGGCACATCAAAATAATTTACAGATTGCCAGGTAAATTAATTAACTCACTACATAATTTCCTAATAATTTATGTATATACCTAATAAATATGTTTAATCTGTTTTAAGATTTGTATTTAAATGGTAATTGTCGGTTATTTTTATTTTATATTTTATATATATTTGTACTGTATACTTTTTACTGTTATTTTTTAATACATTGGAAAATGTTATTCTGAAAATGTATGTATTACTTTAATAAAATGGTTGTGCGTGAACAAAATGGCGTGGAAAATTAAACAATTTTAACGAGTGTTATATATTTTTATAATGTACTCTTTAATACCTTTCATTAGACCAAAAATTAAACCATACTCAAAATTAAAAAAAATAAAAAAATCGCGAAATGTAGGTCTTTTGACAAAATGGTGGGGATGAATAAAAAAGTTTTACATATTTTTTTTAATATACTTTTCTAATATCTTTTATTTGATACTCCATTTACAATTAATAAATAAAAAATCGCTTGATATGTATTATTCGAAATTTTAGATTTAAGCAGCTGCCAATATTAATTTCGCTTTATTTTTCCTGTGTGCCCGTCAAAACAATTAATGCTTCAAAGTTTCATGATTTATCTCTTTTGATTCAATAGTAATTTGAACCGTGCAGAGTGACAGACAGACATAAGAAGGAAACTGNCCCGTCAAAACAATTAATGCTTCAAAGTTTCATGATTTATCTCTTTTGATTCAATAGTAATTTGAACCGTGCAGAGTGACAGACAGACACAAGAACGAAACTAACTGGTTTTCTTTTTTTGTTAGTTTTACCAACGAAACCCTGTGAAAGAAAGGGGTGAAGTTGATTTTGCTCCCGACAAAACGGCAGGTCAAAAAATAATGTGATTACTTAGAAACTACGATACAAAATTAACACAATTTATATTATTTTTCTATATTCAAAAGTAATGAAGATAAATAAGTGAAGTATTAGAGCTAGGGATATCTTGCTTTATTCCTTAAACACATTCTTAAAGTAAAAAAATAACATATATATATACATCTGAATGTAAAGAATACAAATTTTTACAAATAACATTTTGCGGATATAATAGCAAAAGTGTTTTAGTATTGCAATCGTAGAAAAGCAGTTACCTATTGTTCATAAAAAAAGTTTCTAATCTTAAGTATATTTATAATAAAATTAAATAAATGTTTGATACTACTTATTTGTTTAATGATCCATAACCTAATATAGAGGCTAAATTTGTATCATCTGACCACTGGTCGCCACGAAATGCAGCGGAAAAAAATACTTCTTTTTTTAAATAAAAATCTAAAATAAGTTTTAGTAACGTATCTATTTTCATAATACATGTGTATTCTAACATAAATAAATAAAATAAAGAAAAAATAATACATCAAATTTTAATAAATAATTTTAAAGGTGAAAATTCAATTGTTGGCAATGGAAATTGATTCCGTGCTGTGCAGAAATAAGTCTTTTTTTTAATCATGATCAATTATTTTTAAGGTGTAATTAAAATTTTATAATCAATGTAATATATAATTAAAATTCCTAAATATACAGTGGGCTAATTTTAAATTAAATTATTTATATCATTATCGTTCTTTTTTTTAACACGAAATTATAAGAACAAGCCTAAGTGATAAAAAATTAAAACAATAATTTTAAAAAAAGTAAATTCAAATAAAAGATAAAATTATAAAAAAAAGTTATTTAATTTATTGTGATATATTTAAAGTTAATTAAATGTTTGGTATTTTAAATAAAAAATTATTAGGTGATAGATTAATTTTCTGATTTACTGCCTGAACAGTAAAAATTACATTTAGATAGTAGATGTGATTGCTTTCACCTCTCTTTTCTCATAGTTCTAGCTATCTTTTTCATTTTATTTTTTATCAAGGTGGACATTTTAATTTTTATCTTCATTTTTATCGTTTTATTTAAGTCAGAAGTGTATTATTTTAGTTTTATTCGGTTATTTTTACATTTATTATAGTTTTATAAGTGTAAATAATTCGTAGAACTGTCGGGGCGGAGTTCACTCGGCAGGCCTGTTATCGGCAAGGTCAACCCACAGCCTCCCAGAGGTAAACAACTTGTTTTTAATTCATATAATAATTATAAAAACATGGGTCAGAGAAAGAAAAGGCGAAGATCNTAATCTGTTTTAAGATTTGTATTTAAATGGTAATTGTCGGTTATTTTTATTTTATATTTTATATATATTTGTACTGTATACTTTTTACTGTTATTTTTTAATACATTGGAAAATGTTATTCTGAAAATGTATGTATTACTTTAATAAAATGGTTGTGCGTGAACAAAATGGCGTGGAAAATTAAACAATTTTAACGAGTGTTATATATTTTTGTAATGTACTCTTTAATACCTTTCATTAGACCAAAAATTAAACCATACTCAAAATTAAAAAAAATAAAAAAATCGCGAAATGTAGGTCTTTTGACAAAATGGTGGGGATGAATAAAAAAGTTTTACATATTTTTTTTAATATACTTTTCTAATATCTTTTATTTGATACTCCATTTACAATTAATAAATAAAAAATCGCTTGATATGTATTATTCGAAATTTTAGATTTAAGCAGCTGCCAATATTAATTTCGCTTTATTTTTCCTGTGTGCCCGTCAAAACAATTAATGCTTCAAAGTTTCATGATTTATCTCTTTTGATTCAATAGTAATTTGAACCGTGCAGAGTGACAGACAGACACAAGAACGAAACTAACTGGTTTTCTTTTTTTGTTAGTTTTACCAACGAAACCCTGTGAAAGAAAGGGGTGAAGTTGATTTTGCTCCCGACAAAACGGCAGGTCAAAAAATAATGTGATTACTTAGAAACTACGATACAAAATTAACACAATTTATATTATTTTTCTATATTCAAAAGTAATGAAGATAAATAAGTGAAGTATTAGAGCTAGGGATATCTTGCTTTATTCCTTAAACACATTCTTAAAGTAAAAAAATAACATATATATATACATCTGAATGTAAAGAATACAAATTTTTACAAATAACATTTTGCGGATATAATAGCAAAAGTGTTTTAGTATTGCAATCGTAGAAAAGCAGTTACCTATTGTTCATAAAAAAAGTTTCTAATCTTAAGTATATTTATAATAAAATTAAATAAATGTTTGATACTACTTATTTGTTTAATGATCCATAACCTAATATAGAGGCTAAATTTGTATCATCTGACCACTGGTCGCCACGAAATGCAGCGGAAAAAAATACTTCTTTTTTTAAATAAAAATCTAAAATAAGTTTTAGTAACGTATCTATTTTCAACATACATGTGTATTCTAACATAAATAAATAAAATAAAGAAAAAATAATACATCAAATTTTAATAAATAATTTTAAAGGTGAAAATTCAATTGTTGGCAATGGAAATTGATTCCGTGCTGTGCAGAAATAAGTCTTTTTTTAATCATGATCAATTATTTTTAAGGTGTAATTTAAATTTTATAATCAATGTAATATATAATTAAAATTCCTAAATATACAGTGGGCTAATTTTAAATTAAATTATTTATATCATTATCGTTCTTTTTT
>KZ654241.1:19086-34349 GCA_001010745.2 Gerris buenoi
AAATAAGGTGCGGCATCTGTCCCACCCGCATGCGGCGTCTTACCCATACCTTCAGCAGACCCTTAAAAAGTTAGACTATAATATTTTGAGTAAAATAATACCTTCCGTTAACTTTTTTAGTAAAATAAAGCACTTCATAGTGAAGAGAAAATAGTAATTTTATAAATACACCTTTCATTCGTCTTCTAAACCTTATGGATAGTGATTCGTGGACTTAAGAAAAAATGTGCGGCATCTGTCCCTACTTTACCCTATAGATTCACCACATGTGGTCAGACAATATTCCTGTATGTGAACTGATTATTCCTTAGATGTTCGTTACTATTTATTTACTCAGTTACCAAATAATACCATATCTAATATATAATACCACAAAATATCCGTCGTAATTACTAATGAATTATTATATCTTTATAATAACTAACAAATCAAAACAACATTTACACGTATTTTTATTGGAAACAATGTGGTTGCCGTAGAAATAACAAATCATTTTGAAGTGAGTCATAGCCGTCAGAACACTACTAGATTATATAAATGAATTTCGGTATTAATAATGAACTTTAATACATTATTTGAATGCTAAACGTAAGGGTATGTGGATAATATAGAAAATTATTCTCTCTCAAACATGAAAAAACCTAGATATTCATAATTTTATGAATATAGCTAGGTTTACAACACCAAAATTGCTATCAAGATTATTCCTTAACCAATATCAATAAATCAGTTAGGACTGCGACGGGACGTGGATAATATCGACCTTGTGGGAGCAGTCGAGCTCGGAGTTTACCCGTGAATAAACAATTCGTACTCGTTTTCAAAATTGACAGTTTTTGAAATCGGGCAACTCCAGTAGAATGAGCTTTAATGGAACGGCAAATCGGATAAAATTAGTAATTTGTGTTCCGAATTTGGGATAGGAATAGCTATCGTTTACTAACAACTTTGACTATTCCAGCCACTTTGATTAAGAATGCTTTTTCTTTATTGCACAGTTCAATTAAAAATGCTTTCAAACAAAACTTTCCAGCTTTTTGTGAAATAATTTATTCATATTTATTGATTATTTACTTTGTCGTGGTGCATCTAATTTAGCGCTTATAAACTAAAATATAAATATTACATGACCTAATATAGTTTTACTCTAGCAGTAACAACACAACCCTTGTATCAAGAGTCGAAGGCTTCTTTTATGGAAAGGTAAAGATGTAGGAAAAATTTGGTGTCAACAAAATTTTTCCTACAATTTTTATTGCATCTCAAAATGACATACAGCACATATAATAATATATTCTTTTTCTTATAATTAGTCTTTAGAGATGAAAAATTACCAAAAATAATACAAATATTTTCAAGACAAAAGGAAAATCACATCGGTATGGGGATAGCTTAAAAAAGCAAATATATGCAAGTTTAAGACTAAATGCTAATACGCGGCTCTAGGCACAATGGCATGGGAATACTTTAAGAGCCTAATACATGAAACAACTTTTTTTTCTTTTTTTCCCCCTCTTTCATTGACCTTTAGGAATATGTAAAAAAAAATATATTAATTGTTGTTAAATGTTAACGTTGTTAAATGGTCACATCAACGTATTGAGTGCAGACATAGGTAAACCATTGTTTTAAATTTATTTTAATTTTAATGTTTTTAAATTTTGTTACATTCTGTCTCTGGTTAGTCTTTTAAATTAATTAACCTTCTTCTTTTGTTTTAGCGAATTTTCGTAGAAAATTAAGCTATTGCAATAGGTTCAAAAATTTTGTAATACGAATTTTTGAAAAAAAATTTCATAGAAATCCGTTTCAGGCCATTTTGAATCGATCCCTAAATTTTATCACTTTTTTATGTATGCATGTATATATGTATAAATGAATATATGTATATATGTAGTATATATGTACATATGTATGTATGTATGTATGTATATATGTGTCACTCCAGACGATATCTCCCCTTAGGATGCACTTAAAAATGTCAAACAAATTTTAAAATGTCAATAATATCAAAAGAAAGGATGAGTTCGTTGGCCAAACTTTTTCGAGTTCATTTAGGGGTCAAATTTTCACAATTTAGGGTCAAAGAAGCATAATTTTTTTTTTTTTTTACATTTTACCCCCCGTTTGTATGAAAATATTATAAAATTGTACATTACACATAACAACAATTACTGTACTCTTAAGAGCTTTCCAACGATGTGCATCTTTTAGAGCAAATACTATTTTGACTTTTGTACCCCGACCCGTTTGTACCAAAAAGGTTTTTTTTTCACCCATTCAAATTATAACCAAAATTATATATACTGTATCTATATATTAATAATTGTATTTTAATTTGGGGCCTAGTAACTTAATTATATTGTTTGTCAGAATTTAATTTAAACCATTTGATTCTTTTTCAGAAAGAGAAAATAAATGCTAATGTGAGTGTATATATATTATCAATGACAACAGTGATAAGAAAATTATGGTTATAACTTATCTAAGTTATAACCTTGTATCTACTAAGTTTTACAATACATCCATGCTTAACCTTACAATCCTATTCACGGAATTTAAGGACTATGTTAGTGTTATTGCTGATTTTTAAAAGATTCCATATTTTAAATATTATTTGAAATCTTGTATTAGTGTAACTTTATATTTTAGGTATTCGTTCTTGGATTAATGAGTTACTTGATTGATAATCCAGTATATAGGTAATAATTATTAAAATGTGTTTTGAAAGTCATCGTTTTTTCCTCCATAGCTGAATGTGTTGCTTCAAGTATTAACATGTTAAATTTATTATTTTCTATCTATTAAGGATTATTGTATTTTACAAATGCGATAGCTCAATTAATTAACACTCGCGGGCAAGGCACGCCACGTCGGTATTTACCGAATCATGTGTATCATGGCAGTGAAGAGCAACACCATAAAACAGCTAATGTTCTGTTTCTTTGTTCTGTCAGAATAAATAAATGTCAGAACAAACCCTACTTATAATCTTACAGGTCAAACTAATGAAGTTCTTACTTGAGCGCACACATCATGGCAAGCTGAGGAAATTTGAAGCAAAATCCTTTTATTTACCAAGAGATCATTTCATACTGAGCGCACATTTTATTATTACAAGTTAATTGAGCCTTAAAAAAATTGTGAATCTATGACTACATATTATATTATATGGTTGACAGCATTCATAGCTCTAATAGACTATCCCCAACGATTTAAACGAAAACAAATCGGCTAGAGACAATTCGGCCAAACTTTTTATACGAGTTCATAATTACTTAGCCAAGTTTTTTCCATTAATTAGTTTTTGTAAGTAAATATAATTAATATTCACCATTTCATTGATATTTCTCATAAAAATAACTCCTCCTTTAGGGGAATCGAACCCGGTCTCTCTCCGTCCACGTTTTAAGTTATTTTCTCAAGAACTAGATTTTTCCCGGGAAAACGGCTTATACCGTTAGATTTGTATTTAAATAGACTACATTTTAGAATTGTTTAAGCAAAAACGTCGGAGCCGTTTTCGAGAAATAATTTTTTTCAGGTTTTTTCAGTTTTTTTGGGGGGGGGGGGGTAGCGCCCCCAAATTTGGAGTTAAAATTCATTTCTCGATTTCGCCTCGGGTTATGATTTTTCTCAACATGTATGCCAATATTTTGTCACAATCAGGCCAGTAGTTTAGGCTCTAGGTGTCTGCACAGACAGACGACAGACAGACATTTTGTAAAAACCACTTTTTTTGGACTCAGGGGATCTCAAAACGTGTAAATCCATCAAAATATTAAAATCGAATTTTCGCGCCATCACAATACTTTCTCTTTATGTGAGAAAGTAAAAAATCAATTATAAGTTTTTCTAGATATTCTATGTAATATTTAACATTTCGCGATGATATATGATATCAATATCAATAATAATATGTATATTTTGAAAATGCCCTTTAGTTTTAATTAAGAGGAGCTAGTTTATTTTTTATCTGATATTGGGATAATTGAACCCCGAGCCTAGTCGTACGGAATTGGACTCGACCCGTAGAAGTCATAAGTTGAGGCTGGTAGTGCTAGAGTACTGGACGTATTTAGAGCTTAATAAGGAAGCGTTTATGTCAGTCCCTAGGGAGGTTTCAGGAATTGGATCCATCTGTTCAGGGGGCTGAGTCAGTAGAGCCGCCTTGCAATTACACCACCAGATGGCCCCCTCCCTTTCCCTTCGACTACAGCCTATATCTAATAATTATTGTAAAGGGAGTATAGAGGGGTGCGCAAGGGTCCAGTAAAATTATGACTTGTGTGGCTTACACGGCTCCATGAGCAGAGAGTCACTTCCTCCCACCCGCAAAACAGTAATTTACCGGAGTTTTCACAGAAAAGTGTAAAAATGTTCACAATGTAAAGTAGCAATAGACTTCGCTGCAAGATTCTTTCCCCATTAATATGACCTTCAATTATACATTTAACCAGATGCAGCTGGTATCTTTTATAGAGTATAATTTAATAGAAAAAGACACAGTTTAACATAATTCGGTTAAATGGTAAACTAGTTGTTATAGATTTCAGTCACCCTATAATTCTTCCTATTACTGCTCTATTTTAACTACTAACAGTAAAAATAAGTAAACAAATTTTAAATTATAGTATTAAAGAAGTATTTTTTAATTTAAATTTATATTTATTTTCTTGTTGTATTTTCTATGCTTGTATACAGTTGCACGAAGGGCAAGTTGACCTAAATATTCATTGCGGAGACGTTGTCGCAAGGCTTCCCTTACTTGCGTTCTATAAGATAGTATTGGATTATGGACCGTCTCTTTTACTTGATCTAGATCTTATTCTACGACCTCTTCTACTTCCTGAAAAAACTTATTCTGCTTCAAAGGATGCATTTCACCTGGATATTAAATATTTGCCCTATTTTTTAACATTGATGTTACTATCATAGTAGAACTTCTATTTGCACTTCACTCCCCCGGTACTCGGCTCATAATGGTCCATCCGAGCTTGGTCTCCATCGCAAATAACCCAGAACTTAAAACACGTTTTCCTCCTGTTATCAGTTTACCTGCAATATCAGCGCCTATAAGGATTTCTACAGGTCTCTCCTTTACATCTTGTTTACTGATGCCTTGCAATTGTAATTCTTCCAGCCAAGGTCCTTTTTGTACAGGTGCAATTCTACTACATATTACCGTTTGGTCTAAGACCTAAAAATTATAGTTGTAACTATCATCGAGACTAGACAAATTAACTTTAAACACAAAATTATTAATTTCTCCACTATTCGATCCACCAAAGAGAGTGTGCCGAATCTTTTCAGATCGTTAAAAAGGTTTGTAGAGCATTTCCTGTAGAGTCGATTTTAACACATAGGAACGCTGCGAGCCGGAGTCAATAATTGCTCGTGAAATACGTTCTTTATTATTTCCTCTAACTTTAACCAGAAGGGCCTGTAACTGTACTTGAGGACAACTCGAGATGTTCGATAACACCTCATCAGTCTGCGAAACGTGGCCTACATTTTGCTTGATCTCACTTACTCTTACACTACTATTATCTGTTATTTGATGAAGTCGGTAAGCTTTCACACGTAAGAACATTGTGTTTCTTCTGACACACAATACAGGTAGGCATGTTCTTACAATATTTAGCACGCAAAGCAGCACTGACTTCCTCTTAAAATTTGTTTTCTCTCTTCGATTGTCATTTTCTGCGCATTGATATAGTTAACAGGCTTATGTTGTTTCCCGCAAAAAACACAACCTAAAATTTCTTGCTTGATGGGTGAGGTCAGTAAATTTGCGGCGGATGGCGTAATAGTAGATGTAGGTGGTTGCTTAACAACCAAATTATTCTTCAAAACAGCAGGATTGGCTAGAGAACCGAACCCTGACATGGCTAAACTAACTTTTTGTTCTCCCTCCACTTCCGCTCTGATAAATTTTATTAAATTGTCTAATTTATCCTTAGTCGTTTTTACAGTATCTCCTTGAGCCAGAAGTGTCGCTGAAGTACGCTGCCATACCCTCAATAATTCCTCAGGTAGGCACGACTCCACCAGAGGTAGCAACGTAGAAGCACACTTGTATGACGTGACGCCTAAAGTTTCTAAAGCTCTCATATGACACTCTAATATTTATCATAAAAAAGACGAAAGTGGTACTTTATCAGCCTCTACAGCGTTCTTTAATACCAACAAGTTCTCTGACGTAAACCTTAACTAGCAGATCGTCCCTGCCAAACCTATTCTTTAAACTTAAACAATTAATCTTTCCATAGGGGAAAATCTACGGCCGATATACTCAGAACTAACTCCCTAGATCTAGACTCTGGTTCAGTACCAAGGATTAAATACTGAATCTTATCTTCATTCGGTATACTAGCATCATGATGAACTTTACTAAATTCACTCCAAAAATTTAACCAATTTTTAATTTCCCCGTCAAAACAAACAAATTTTTTATGCGGAATCTTAAATTTACGCTATGCAGTCCTCCACTAAATATAGAAGAACGTTCGATTTTAAAATGTTGTATTTGTTTTGTACCGCACCAGGCAGCGATGAGGTTAAGAGAGAGAGAGAGAGAGAGAAAAAAGAAAAAAAAAGATAATGCATTTGTAATGTAAGTTCATCTACATTCAAAGACACTTTTATCAAAGAAGCAGACGCACGTGGTGATCATTACGGGTGGATAGTGAAAAATCAAATTTACATAGAAAATAACGACGATTGTCAATTTACGTTGGCGGAGCTGAAGGATTTGCCTATTTGGATCTGCGATACTCAAGCGACTATATTCTTTCTAAAGCTTGGTACGATATTAAAAAAAAAAAAAAAACTATTCAAGAAAAATAATCTATTCCAACCTGCTAAACCTGATAAACCTTTCCCCTTGACAATTTTCCAGATTAGATCGATTATGCTGAACGCGATTTCGGTTGATACGTGGTCGTTGATATCTACAACTTATCCATACATGAACCCTACTGATCCAGACACTGAGTGAGTTCATACATAAGAAGATGCACACAAAGAACAGCCGCCAAGTCTTTGGCACTTGGTCCTGTTTCACTTCCTGTCGCACTTGGTCTTCAGGATAGGTAGATCTCTAAAAACTAGGAGTAATTATTTTGATAACACCCATTTTATGCAGTGTATTATGCCCATCAAATGTAGATACGATGTCCACGTTATCAGCTGCATATTGGATTAAATTGGGTTCCTGACTCCTGACTCTGGCAGTAAAATACTCGGCGAAGTATGATAATTTGTGGAAACCTCCTACAACACTGTTTCTTTGTATGGAGCAGAAAAGCCAAACTTTGTTAAGACGTCTATAATAAGTTGCTTAAGAAGTTAATTTTCAATAAATTTAGCTTGTAATGTTGCATCGGTAGAAGCATCATCTCCAAGCAAATCCTTCAGCTCCGCTAACGAGAATTGACAATCGTCGTTATTTTCTACGTAAGAGAAAACTTAATTTATGTTAGTGGAAAATTTTACATCTCAAGGTTGGTCCTTTTTATCCCCAGGTGCAGGTTTTAAGAAACGCGTTGAAACAGGTTTTGTGGTAAATTGCCTTTGCAGCAACTAAATCAAATTTGATTTTTCACTATCCAACCATCTGAAGGTTGAGATAGATGCCTCAGGTGGGAGAGTGTTGGAAATACGTGGATTAAACCTGGGTTTATTTATGTAACATATTCCTTTTGTTATTGTTTTTTATTAAATTGTTAGTCTCGTTAATAAAGACGTTTGAAACTGCTCCCTAGATTTTTGATAATAGATTCTCTCTAGACATATCTAAGCTAGGTTTTTGCTAAACCGTTAATTGTACGTAAAAAATGAATGAGCCCTTTTCTGTGGGAAATTTAATAATCTTTAATTTTGATAGGATCCTTATTTTGTCTCCGAGCCATAGGAAGTGAGATATTCGTAAAAATACGTAAAAAGTGGTACGGTGACTGATATTAAATATTCGTAGATAACCTTCCTCTTATAATCCGTAAACCGTTCACTGTAAGTAATAAATGAATTGAACTTTTTTGTGGGAAATTTTTTTATCTTTAATTTTGATAACCACTTAGATTGGTGTACGAGCCATTCGAAACGAGTTATTCGCAAATAACCGAATTTGTTGACCTTTGCCCTTGTATATCATTTAACGCGACACGATCTTGTTGCCCGATATAAACATATAACAATTTTCAGAACGTTAAAATGAAGCGATCATAGATAAAAAAAAAAAAAAAAATGGCCAAATAACTGGACTATATTTATTTTTTTTTGTAATAAATATATATAACGACTAACTAACTATTAAAACCAAGGGATGTTTCTTTATAAGCACTTCAAGGACAAAGGAATATCGTAAGTATACTTTTATAAAAGGAGTAACAGTCTAAAGAATAAACTTAAGTACGTCTTCTTCAGATTCTTGCTCCCCTCTATTTTTTTATAGGGGAGTAACAATCTAATGAAGTGTCTTCATATTTCGTTTTGGCTTCATTATTCGTGGAATTATTACAATAAATAACAAATCGGCAAAACAAGGAACGAATTCTACAAATTCAATTTTTAAGTTTTTGGTATTATTCATACTACGGAAAGTTTAAATTTTAATTTAAATCAAATTATAACGAATTCTCTAATTTGATAATTGAGAGTATCCAACTTAAAACTAAAATACAAATATAATATAGTAAAAGCTTATATTTTTCATTGAATGTAGCAATTTCAATCACGAGGTTCTCGTTAGGTAAATTAAAAAGCCCCTTCTATATTTTAGATTTTACTGTAGCAGACTGAGTTTCCAGTTTCTAAAAATTTAATTGTTTCTTGTTTGGAAGCGCTGTTAAGATTATTCATAACATATCAATCAAATACTTGTAATTTGACAAAAATTATGATAAACAGTTATATATATATATATTTTTTTTTTTTTGTTTGTTAATTTACTGATGATAATATTTTTAGTGAGTTTGTAAGTCATTTTAAGAGCAAAAATAAATCATAAATTAGTAAATTTGGATATATTTTTATATTTTCCCTGAACATATTATTTTCTTTAACAATTTAATCTTCTAAGAAGGGCTGATAATACCTACTACTTCGAAAATAGTAATAAATGGATTCCTTATCCATATTTCTCTGACTAATATTATTAGTCATAATAATATTAATATAGTCTATTATATATAGTCTAATATAGTCTAATAACTATATAATAATAATATAGTCTAATATTATTATAATCTTCCCATTTCCTCTCTTAATGTCGCTACTCTCTCCCGCCTCCGTCACATCCTTTTGTTATTCTCTGAGCGATTGTGGGATGTTTAACTTTTTTTTAACTTTTTTTAATTATTGTCATTTTTAATCGTTACCACTTAATATAATTGTTACCATTTTAAATGCTACCGCTTTTACTATCCAATTATCTTTCAATTTAATTGTTATTTTTTATCACATATTTATCTTATATTTAACTGTAACCTTTTTTAAATTCTTGTTATTTAATGTTTTTATTTTAATCTATTGTTAATTAATATATTTACTCATCTATGTAATAATATCGCTATGTAAGAGTGCCTCTCTTGTGGTAAATCAAATTACTGTAGAGGACTCTATAAAATTTAATAAATAAATAAATAAAATATCCTAATCGGATTTAGCTTCAAAACGCTACGTATGTAGAACCAGGTTTACCGGGCTTATAACAAGTTATCGAAAAAACAAAGTATTGATTACTTCTTACGCTCTCTAGGGTCTCCCCTCTAACAGATATTTTTATGATATTTAACCCACCATAGTGATTATATTGGTTTTAATAAAATTATTGAGGATTTAAAAAAAAATTAATTCTAATTTTAGGAGTTTCCTATTGGGATATAGCATATAATATTTGGGATATCTAAGTTGTTTTTCTACTTTTATTTGGTAAATCTGAGGAGATGGTTTCGGGAGCGACGAGTCTTTTTTTATTGAATCAAGGAAAACGTTTGTTGCGAATTACAGCTTTAAGGACAAATTCAGTCTTTGAAACAGCAGCGTGGTCGGATCTCAGAACTTTACACCTGTAATAAATGGATGCCTAGTGCTAGATCCTACTTCCCGGCAACCACCAAATAAGGTTGACCAAGGTCTTTTGTTTGGGCTCACCTTTATCCTGAGGTTGGTACGGACTGGCTACACGGATGGATTATGTCTATTTTATTTTATGTTTATGGTTATTTTCTATTACTTTATTCTAAATATATTGTAGCCCAGTAACATGTTAATGTACAGCAGATGTGTGCTGGTGGTAATGTTATTTACTGGTATGATTTTATACATTTTTCTTTATAATATATAATGTATTAATTTTTAATTTTATTGAGCTGAACGAAGCAAAGCTCTTATACTACACTTTGCATTTTTTCTGATGCATACTCCTCCTGAACGGCTGAACCAATCTGCACAAAATTTGGCACGGTCATAGTGACCAACCACTGGAAGGTATTAATCTAAAATGGTCCAAATTGGTACATGGGGTAAGGTGTACAAAAGTTAAAATAGTATAATGCCCTTGAAGGCGCATTTCGTTGGAAAGCTCTTTAAGAGTACAGCTATTGTTGTTATGTTAACTTTTGTCAAATCTTCAATTATGAGGTGTCATTCCATTTGGTAAAATAGAAAAAATAAATTATTATGATTAAAATGCACGCTCAACTCAATATTGCATGCATTGCACACCTAGTTTATTTATTTATTTTTTTTTTTTTTGGCATTGCACTTGACTATATTATATTCAGTTTTTATTTATATTCTCAACTTATGTCTATAAATTTCAATTTGTGACTCAGATAAAAATGAATACAGAAGATTATATAATTTTATGTTTCTGCTAAATCATGTAATAACTTCATCATGTCTTAACCCCAATGTTATGCTGGTCATATTTATGAAATGTTCCACTGATCGTGCTCTTGTTTTAATTTTTATTTGATTTAAGATTAATTTGGTGACATAAATCACATTAAGGAACTTAATACTTCAAACCGCAATCAATCGCTAACTAAATATGATTTTTATGGACGAAAATCTGGCTCGACGTAATAGATTAATTTCTTTTGAAGGGGTGAGCGCAAACATGTCGAACATGTTAAAGGCTTGGCTTCACCAAAAAATATTGCGTAGAACCAAACTAATTAAGAATTAGAAAAAAAGAAAAATAGTTATTTATGTAACTAGGCAGCAAAATGGAATTTAGCTAACAAGTTTTTAAGTTTTAGTTCCGAGCCAAAGGCGAGGATAGGCTAAACAAATTTAATGCAGAGGCGAAACCGAGGCAGGAAATTTAATATTTTACTAACGAGGCGAAGCCGAGTCAGGAAAATTACATGTTGACTGACGAGGCGAAGCCGACGTAGGAAAATGTTAATAAGGTGTAACCGAAGCAGGTAATTCTTAAACGAGTCAGGAATGTTTCCTTTGCTGCATAGTTACCTACAATATTTTATCTACTAACGGCAGAAAAATTACACTAATTAATATATTCCCTTTTTAATATATAAAAGATTTAAAGAAATGAAAGTTGTAAAAGAACGAAAGTTTGAGTCATCAAGAAAACACACAAAGGCAAAACAATTCAGAGTTGCCACTTTTTTTTTATTATCAACTGTTTTTTATCTAAATTTTTTAAAAATATTATCACTGTAAAATATAATCACTATAATTATTTAAGTTATTTTCAAAAAAGATGTAACTATTTATCAGATTATTATGCTAAAATATTATAAAAATAAACAATGTGGGAGTGTTTATAACCTGCGATGAAGTAGCCATTTTGTTTTGTAGTACAATTTTCTTAAAATGTGACAGCCTGTTTGTTATTTTGCTGACACTTTGAACTTTTGCTGACAATTTGATATTTTTACGTGCCTACGGAAACGTATAAATGGAAAGCACTGGGCTAAGTAATTATGAACTTGTATATGAAAGGGCTTAGGCCCCCTCCAAATTGAACGTTTGGACGTGATATCCCCAAATTAAAATAATAAAATATGCGGCACTTGTTTAGGTTGTTACTCCCCTTATAAAAAATATAGGGAGTAACAGTCTAAGAAAGATGTAGGGAATGTTCAAATTTAGACTGTTATTCCTCTTATAAAACAGAAGTGTGATATTCATTTGCCAAAAGTACATAGGACTAAACATCTCTTTTTCTCTATACCTACTTATTTAGTCAAAGTAAAACAACATAGGGGAGTAAATTAAAAATTCAATTAAGGCAAATTATTCTTAAGTTGGCTATATATCGCCCCACTCCGAGGCAGATTCATGCCTACAAACATCGAAAAATCTAAGATTACGAAAATTGTTCTAGTTGTATGACTTAAAATACAAAAATTAACAGAAAATAAAGGCAAATACTCAAATTCTTACCTTTTTTTTTTTAAAAAAAAAAGAAAGAAGATTGGAGCGTTTACAACAATTTAAAAAGAAGAAAGAAAAAAGTTATATATAGACCACATAGATGCTTCGTCACACATCAGTAGGTATTGGGGGACTTGGGCCGACCCCCACTCCTGACCCCCTACGTCATACCCCCACTCCTCGAAGCCACGCCCATATACATATATATATAGTTTCTTTCTCACACTAACACATTATTTTAACGCGGTTCTCTTTTTTTTATTTTCTTTTGCGTTTTTAATACACAGAATTTTTTTTTATTTGCCTTCTCGTTTTAAATACAAACATCTGGTTTTTTTTTAATTATTTGAATTCGAAAATTTACCGCTTTAATTTATATCTAATCTAATATAGATATTTTTTTCTTATCTGTACATATTCCCAACACTTTCTCTCTTGTTATATTTTTTCTTTTCTTTTAATNTCCTCTCTCTACCCCTACCACCCCCCACTACCCCCGTCCTCCACGTCACTGCCACCCTCTGACGTCACGTCCGCCATTCTGGATTTTTGAAATTCGCGGTCCTGTTTAATTTTCAAATCTCCCGGTCCTAATTATTTTTCGAATATCCCGGTCCACCATCTTGTTGAGAGATACCTGTAAAAAAGCTGTGCCGTTGTTGTGAATCGAACCCGGACCTCCTGGGTGACGACCAAGCGCCTTAGCCTCTCGGCCAACATACCAGTTGATTATTGACAACCAGAATTGGTATTTAAGCCATATATATATATATAATCGCCGACCTCAGCGTTTTTGTAAACTAAGCATATTTTTTCAACCACCGTTTTTAAAACATTATATTTAAATAATATT
The DNA here is from genome assembly GCA_001010745.2 of Gerris buenoi. Taxonomy (NCBI): domain Eukaryota; kingdom Metazoa; phylum Arthropoda; class Insecta; order Hemiptera; family Gerridae; genus Gerris; species Gerris buenoi. Next base: position 32,351 of record KZ654241.1, read on the forward strand.
ATAAACATCTCTATCTCTCTCGCACTCCTTATATTTCCGTACACCTTATATTTCTCACTCTAACACATTATTTTCGCATTTTAATACACAGAAATATTTTTTATTTGTCTACTCCTTTCTAATAAAAACATCTGTTTTTTTTTTTTTTAATTATTTGAGTTCGAAAATTTTACCGCTTTAATAATATTCAATATAAATATGNTTTTCGCATTTTAATACACAGAAATATTTTTTATTTGTCTACTCCTTTCTAATAAAAACATCTGTTTTTTTTTTTTTTAATTATTTGAGTTCGAAAATTTTACCGCTTTAATAATATTCAATATAAATATGATATTTTCTTTTCTTATCTGTGAATATTCCCAACACTTTCTCTCTTGTTAATTTTTTTTCCTTTTTTATAATTTAAGTCTTAAACATATTTTATTTTAATTCGAATCAGAACATTTTCCCGCGTATAAAGATTGACGGCGAAAAATCAATAAATTAAATAAATAAATTTAAGAATAATTATTAATACCTTGTCTAAATTATTCTATACAAATGATATATAACAGAATACCGACTTTTTAATATTTAATATACAAACAGCTTTCTTTGTTTTAAGTTTTATTTGAATTTAAACTCTTTTTACAGGTTTGCTTACATATAACCACACGCACAGATATACACACAGAAGTACGCACACATATGGAGGGGGTACAGGTCTTTGGAACCGGATAGTATTAATAGGATATTTTAATTTGAAAAAAATGTCCCTAGCATTCAGCTGATTATAAATAATATAGTGGTGGGGTTATTAAAGNAGGGGGGTACAGGTCTTTGGAACCGGATAGTATTAATAGGATATTTTAATTTGAAAAAAATGTCCCTAGCATTCAGCTGATTATAAATAATATAGTGGTGGGGTTATTAAAGGGTTAAAAATTAAAAACAATTATATTTATTTCCAAAAATTACTGGAAAAATCGTATAAATAAAATTTAAGAATAATTATTATTACACAGTCTAAATTAATCTATAAACATGATTTACAACAGAATTTACAGATTTTTTATATTACCTGGCTTATAAAACATATGCACCTAAATATGTGTTTACCAGACATACATATCTCTATCACCTTGTCATATGGTTATTTTTTACAGTCTCACAATAATTCTAGCAAAGTAGTGTGTATTTTAATCAGTTTACCCATAGCTAAGTTAAATACACAGTAAATTATCCTAAATATTAAATTTACCGAGGCTTATTTAACGTTCCACACTTCTCTTTTGTTGTTATCTTTTTTTTAATGTAGAGTTTACAATAATACATCTGTACCACTTTAAACAAACAAATACTAACAGGTTGAGCCCTAATGTTACCTGTAAAAACTAATTATACAGATATATACAATTTAGATACTTAAAGTTGTATAGAAATTAGAAAAAACCTAGAAATATAATATATATATAGAATACTAATTTTGTAGATCTATATCTAATACACTTAAAACAATATTCGTACATATTTTATACATACATTAATTGTGTATATATTTTTCTTTCGTTGGTATACCTAAACAATATACCAAAACAATATTACTAAAANTATAATATATATATAGAATACTAATTTTGTAGATCTATATCTAATACACTTAAAACAATATTCGTACATATTTTATACATACATTAATTGTGTATATATTTTTCTTTCGTTGGTATACCTAAACAATATACCAAAACAATATTACTAAAAAATAGTGGCACCGGTTAAATGTATGGGTGCGTGTGTACGTACTTGTGTGTGTATATAGTTGTTAACTAACTATACTGCATATATAAAAATAAAATCAAAAAATGTCTATTTAATATAGTTCGAGCTGTATGAGTTATTTAATTAAATTATTATTATTTTAAAATCAATTCAATCACATTATCCTTTACTTGCAAAATAAGGTAGTTGATCAGTTTGTTGAAAAATGGTTAACAAATATAAACAAGAGATAAAAAAA
>KZ654242.1:9244-26429 GCA_001010745.2 Gerris buenoi
TGTACCATGCCCTAAGCAACTTCATTTAAAAACAAAACTTCAAACGCATTCTAGCAGTGAACTAACAAACTAAGACATACACCACTTTTACCAACAACAGTTTTATAAGTTAAGATTTCATTTCTGGTGCTATAATATTTTTAAATAAAAAATATATTGTACTGTTAAACAAAATGAATTATCTAAATAGTTAGTGCCAAGTAAATATGTAAGAAATATAAAAATTTATGGTTAAATTCATTTATAATGAAAAATATATTTTATATAAAAAAGTGGGTCATATATTTAATTGAGATAAAATGTTTAGAAATAAGCAATGAAAAATAATATACCTACTTGCACTAAAATACAAAATTATTTAATAAAAAATATATATTAATTATATTTATATTGTTTTAATTATTTTTTATACCTAGCGCCAACTTCTGCCAATTCGGCTAGTATTTTTTTTATATTTTTCAGATGGCATTTATCAGTCAGAGATATAGCATTCCTAATCAGGTTGCTAACGGCATTAGTTTTTTGATGATTGGGATGATAGGATCTATAATTTAGGAACCTTTTGCTTTTGCAATCTTTTTCATACCATTTTGTTGATATTTTGCCATTTACGTTCCTAATTATGGTGATATCTAGGTAGTTAAGGGTATTATTGGTTATTATTGGTATTATTGGTTAATTTAGGAACCTTTTGCTTTTGCAATCTTTTTCATACCATTTTGTTGATATTTTGCCATTTACGTTCCTAATTATGGTGATATCTAGGTAGTTAAGGGTATTATTGGTTATTATTGGTATTATTGGTTAATTTAGGAACCTTTTGCTTTTGCAATCTTTTTCATACCATTTTGTTGATATTTTGCCATTTACGTTCCTAATTATGGTGATATCTAGGTAGTTAAGGGTATTATTGGTTATTATTGGTATTATTGGTTAATTTAGGAACCTTTTGCTTTTGCAATCTTTTTCATACCATTTTGTTGATATTTTGCCATTTACGTTCCTAATTATGGTGATATCTAGGTAGTTAAGGGTATTATTGGTTATTATTGGTATTATTGGTTAATTTAGGAACCTTTTGCTTTTGCAATCTTTTTCATACCATTTTGTTGATATTTTGCCATTTACGTTCCTAATTATGGTGATATCTAGGTAGTTAAGGGTATTATTGGTTATTATTGGTATTATTGGTTAATTTAGGAACCTTTTGCTTTTGCAATCTTTTTCATACCATTTTGTTGATATTTTGCCATTTACGTTCCTAATTATGGTGATATCTAGGTAGTTAAGGGTATTATTGGTTTCTTTTTTCATAGTGAATTCTAACCTGGGATGGAAGTTGTTTAAAGTGATTTAGTAGGGGTTCTATTTCGGTGTTTTTCATAATAAGGAACAAGTCATCTATGTATTTAACTAGGAGTTTTATCGGAAATATATTGGTGGTGTTTAGTAGTCATTTTTCAGCAGAATTTAATTCGTTTTTAACAAATTTGCTGAATGAAAAAGTTTGTTCAGAAAATATCCGCAAGTTATTTTATTTGTTTTGTCATATCCCATAATATTTACATCTTCATTTTGACAGGATTCAAATTTATGATTTTTATAAATAAGATATAAACATTAAATTATAGCAAAACAGGAAATATATCGATTATATTATTTCAAATATATCCATGGCACGTTTTAAGAAAATTCTTTTTATCTTGCAATTTTTTTTTTCTTTTCCTTTTTAGGGTTTTGTAGATACTTCTCAAAACCCTTATGCTGAGGGTAATGTGTCCGCCTGTCCGTCGCTCTTGGGTTCGTTGGGCCCGAACCCTTTAAGCTAAAGTGCTGAAATTTGAAACACTGATGCAACTTTTTGACCGGACCATAGGAAAAATAATCCCCCCCCCCCTCAACCACTATAAATATAATGGCTGTCTTAAAATTTCTAAATAATTCATGGTTATACCGTATGATGGGGCGATGAAAATGTCCTGAAAAATTTGATTTATCTTGTCGTTATTACTAATGAAAAACATTGTGAACCCTCCGGGGATGGAACCCGGGACCCGGAGAAAAGAAATCATTAATTGAATAACGGGTATCCTTAATCATCTACAAAACCTTAAAAAGTACTTGGACGCAAGTACGTCCCTGTGATTGCTAGTTTATTATTGATTGATGAGAGCGCAATCGAGCTTCTTAAATTCAACGAAATATACATCTTGTCTGTCTGTGTGTAACGTTTACGCGTCCTACGATAACTTGGGTAAAAGTTGACCGATTTAGTTGTCATTTGGTATACCTGTTAATACTCAGGCAAGTTCGTTGGACAGCGTAATCCGTTCACGAGTTCGCGCACAATATTCGCGTAAACGTGAGCTTCAAATTTAAAATTGAAATTTCAGGACGGGAAAAAATTCTATCGTCACCTATTCGATGAGACAAACATTTTTTTAAATAACATTTTTTAATTAAACAAACAACGATACCGCTATGAATTAATAAATATCGCTAAAACTATTTATTAAAGCTGACGTTTAAAATAGAGAAATCACCCTTTTAACCGATATCTTACGTTCTAATGTAACGATTTTAATAAAACTTCACATACATCGTCTAAAGTCCAATTGAAACAGGCATGTAAAATTCCAACTTGATACAACCAGAAGTTGTTTCGTAGTAAATTGATACATTAATAATAATTATTTTTTAAAGCTATTGCAGGTGTTTAAGATTCTTATAGTCGTGTAGTGTATAGGTTTATTCAGGAAGTGAAGCTTTGTACCAAGTACCCCACACCTCTTCCACTTATCTTCAACTATGACATTCATCATGATTAATTAATAAATTGCAATATTCAGTATTTCATAGCAATACGCTCGCTTCAATAATAGAGCCACGTGATGCGATTGTTGTAATGATACACACAAGTTAAACTAAGTTTCACTTTTTATTTAGAGAAACTAAATTTACAATAAATTCTAATGCAATCAATACAAAAAATGTCTGCGAAATTGATGCCTGACTGTCATATTAATATGGCATATTGACAGAGATAGTATATGCAGAAATTCAGTAGCTCAAAGTTCTTTTACTTTGAAATGCTTAGTGCTTGGGTAAGCTCATCGACTGACACGGGCGCAAATTGACATTGGTTAAAACTGAATTGAACTGAAGAAGCCTTAAGTGTTGTGTAGCCAGACATTTTTCCTTATTTGATGTGTGAAAGAGCAGCTTTGGATCAAATATTGGCCTGGCCATGTGGGCAAATGTGTGGGCCTAGTTTTTACGAAATAATGATAGGCGATCAATTTATAATAATACGAGTTGTGTGGAGTTTAACTTACGTTTAAAGCGATGATATTCCAAGTCCAGACAATAATTTATTATAATCGGAGTTCATTTTTTAGAGAGATTAATTTCCAGGGATAATTGGATTTACAAACTTGTAAATCCAAGTTGGTAATTCTATTTTACCTTCTTGGAGCTCTATTATCTCTTATATAAAAGCCCACTTGTCAATTTTAATGTTTATACTTTTATAAGTTTGAGTACTTTACTAGGTATTATCATATTTTACTAGCTTCCTTTAACTAAATTTGGTGCACACACTAAAAGCGACAAAAAGAAAGTTTTCGTTTAAGATTGTAAAGGAAAATATACAGGCTTTCATATTCTGTGAATCCTCATGTTAAGTAGGACATTTCCTTTTTCGCACAGGTATAAACGAGGTCCACATATGCGAGCACAAGGAAGGGGTATATCGAACGAGTTTCGTTTGGGTTCGTAAGAGGTAGGACAAAACGAAGACTGCGGCATCCTTGAATAATTTCGCTTAGAAAGTATCCTGGTCCAAAAACACGTGCCCCTTCTTTTCCTTTGCCTGACAAAATTTCTATTATTGAAGAGACCTAGAACAGAGGTATGAACTTTGACCTCTGTCTTGCCTCTAATATCTTCACAACATTCTATAAATCTTTAAATTGTCCCAAACTTCTGCCTCTTTCCCCAACTTGTGCAGTAAATTGCAGACGTCATAATACAGATACATACACGAAATAATACAAGATTTTGCTTTCGAGTTTACTAAAGTTGAACAGTATGATCATTCTGAAAAACTTTTAGGCATTAGGGAATATTTGTTGCAAACCTAACTTGGTCATATCTAATGTCTATCCCAATGTTGGTCTAATTTCAATCGTCAGCGGTCTTTAAATATTGCTAAATTGATGCTTTTATTCCTTCATAAAAAGTACCGGTGTGGAAATCCCACACATGACTTCCATGAAATTTTGCCGTGCCAATACGTGAGCAAGAGAGAACTCTGTATAAACTACATCGTACACAATTTACTANTTCGTAAAAAAAACTTCTATTAAAAATAAACACGAAATATTTTAAATAGATCGTAAAATAATCATGTCAGATAAAGACGTAAGGGGAAAAAGTAAACAAAGATAAGCGGTATCAGATAAGCGGGTTTAAGAATAATCTAAAATCAGCTGGTTCCTTTCCTATATATCGCAAAAACGATTCACCTTGATTATTAAACGCGAAATTTTCCAAAAAAAATATTAAAAAACGCACCAATCTCACGGCAAGAAGAACCAAAGGACCAACTAAATGGAAGGACTAAATGGTAATTTTAGACCTTCTGCGGACTGTGACGAGGTGCGCTGGCTGTGCGTGTAATAATGGAAAAAATGAAAAATATGAGAAATACCTGATTTGTAAGATCGTGGCTGATGTAAGATGGTGGGTAATGTAGAGGGAATCGGACGGCAGATGAATAGGGAAGGAAAGGAAAAGCGGGGAAAAGGAATATTAAAAACTGATTTTAAGAAGCGGACGCTAAGCGGTAGAAATAGAAGGCGGCGAGAAACGGACCCGGACCTCACTTGAGTAAGACTCGGATGCGACTAGCCCGGGCACGTGAATAGGTCGGAGATAAAAAATAATAATATGAAAACGACCTATGTACTTAGGCTCGACCAAAGAATGTAAATAAATTAATGAGTTGTAGTGACACGATGTCACTTTGACAAGTCAAGTAAAAAATCACTTTTGTAAATATTCATATTTATAAATATAGTTTAATAATTGCTCTTGCATCTTTGATACTTTGCGATTTAATTCCGGACCGCGTTGTTCTTACGACTTCTTGAGGTTTGACTTGAGCAGGTGGATGGGTGGGTTTCACCAGGCCCTGCGTAGGATGGATGGGTGCATCAGGTCCTGCGTAGGATGGATGGGTGCACCAGGTCCTGCGTAGGTGGAGTATTTTCTTCCACGAGAAAGGCTGGTTTCAATATGTCGACAGTAACAGTATCGGGCTTACCGTTGAGCTCTATTTTAAAGAACTTTTCACTTTTCGATAAAACCTTGTGATGGCCGGAGAATTGTTGCTCGAGCGGCCCCTTCACTAAATCCCTTAGAAGGAACACGTGAGTGCACTTCTGCAGTCCAGGATGCACGAATACTTCATTCCTGCGATAGCATGTCTGCGATGGACGTATGCGTCTTAAGTGTTCCCGCAGTCGAGATACGAACGTTCCGTCGAACCCTGAGGCTGCAGAAGGTTCACTTGTTTGAAAATATTCACCTGGGAGGTGAAGATGCTGACCGTAGAGCAATTCGGCGGCGGAGTGGCCTGATGGTCCGGGTACTGCCCTCAAGCCGAGGAGAACCGATGGCAACAGTTCGACCCAGTTCGTACCTTGTTTACACTTGAGTGCGGATTTCATTTTGTGCCAGCGCTCGATTTTGCCGTTGGCTTGGGGATGATACGCGGTCGTTCTAACGTGAGCAGTTCCGAGAAAAGATGTTAGTGCTCGAAATAAAGATAACTCAAACTGCCGCCCTCTGTCAGTAGCACCGAATCGAGATACCCAATACCCAGCCATTGTAAAATTCGACAGCGACAGTTTCGGTGGTGAATTGGCATTGCTTCCGTCCAGTTCGTCAGCCGGTCAATCGCGATAAGGCAATATCGATAGCCTTGTGACTCGGGCAACGGGCCCACGATGTCGATGTGGACGTGTTCTAAACGCCCTTTCGGTATAGGGATGTCTGCCAGCTGACTCTGAGTGTGACGATGAGTCTTCACCTTCTGACAAGAGAGACAGCCACGCGTCCAGGTGTTGCAGTCATTAGCGAGAGATGGCCACACGAATCGTTCACTGATCAACCGGCGGGTCTTTCGAATTCCAGGATGACATAATCCGTGCATTTGATCGAAAACCTCTCTGCGAAGAGACTTCGGGACGAATATTCTTCCGAATCTCGTCCGTTCTTATATTGATCGCGGTAGATGTCATGTCCTCTTTCTTGGACTGGCGTGAGTTGTATACAACCGTCTCGCTTCTTGATGGTGTTTTGTAAGTCTGAATCACCCGCTTGCTCTTTTTCCAACTGCGCGTAATCCAGCACACTAATTTCTTCGGTAATTTCTTCGACTTTTGGTAGACATCCAAGACAGAAAATCGGCGACGACATTCTTCTCGCCTTTGATATAACGAATGTCTGTCGTAAACTGAGCGATAAACTCATGGTGTCTAGATTGTCGAGGGGACGCTTTATCCGACTTCTGCTGAAACGCGAACGTTATAGGACGATGGTCTGTCAGCAAGATTGGATTGCGGCCGTCGATGTGATGAGGAAAATATTTTACGACGCAGTATGCGGCGAGCAACTCCCGGTCGTAAGTGGAGTAACGCTGTTCAGTCGAATTCAGTTTTTTCGAGAAGAACGAGATCGGTTCTTTTTTACCATTCACTTCTTGCTCGAGTGCGGCGCCAAGAGCCAAGCTTGAAGCGTCGACAGTGATATACAGCTGAGCTTCGGCGGATAGATGTGCGAGCATGGCGGCTTGAGCGAGTGCTTCCTTACAGCGACGGAAGTCAGCCTCCGATTCATTCGTCCAGGGAACACCGGTTGTCGCTTTTACGGGAACCTTTCAGGAATTCGTTTAGGGATACCTGAGGCCAGGCGGCTCTTCTGATGAAGCGGCGATAAAAGTTCATCGTGCCGAGAAACTTGCGAAGATCGCGGATGGTATTTGGCCTTTCCATTCCCATAATTGTACGAACTCTGTCGGAGGATGGCTTGACACCTTCAGCAGATATTTCGCAACCTAAAAAGGTCAGGCTGGCCTGCCCGAATTGGCATTTGTTCGCGTTGATGCAAAGGCCGTATTCCTTTAGGCGTGCGAACACTAGGTCAAGGGTCTGCAGGTGATCTTCTTCGTTTTCCGACGCGATTAGAACATCGTCGATGTATGCGTAGACGTTTTCGTAACCGCGTACATATATATTCGGGTTGCGTAATCTGTATATCGTAGGCTTCGCCCCCTACTCTCTTCGCTCGCCAACCCCCGAAAAGACGTGGTAGCGGCCTACGTGGTATAAAAAGGGAAATAGTATAGTTATGGAACATAAGTTGGGAAGTAGGATTGTGGCTGAGGTGTAGTGGGGGGAGGCCCCAACTACTATCTACTTTCCTTTTCTCGCTGACATTTTAATATACCTACTCTGTTCCACCTTGCAGGCTTTCCTCTTCTCATACGAATATAATATCACCCTCACTCTGTCTAACACGGTTAGAACTATGTCACACTCAAGCTCTCCCCCCCCCCCCGGACTCAACCCTCTTCTAGGGGGTATCTCCTAACGCACTCTACTCTCAGTTAAGTATGTCACTCTTACTGGACTAGTTTGTTTACAAAACTTTTTTAATGATATATATAAAAGTTGCGATAATACCTATAAAAGTTCCCGGGCTATATCACCAGGCCTATACCATCACCTGGAATATAAAAGAACTCGGTCTATAAAAGTACCTGCATTATACAGGTATCTGTTTGTTTATGCAAAGCACCTGCCAAGCCTAGCGGGGATCGCTGGCCGGAGCTTGCGCCGGCCACAAGACCAGCTAGTTATACAACTATTTAATTAATTATTGATTTTATTTAATGAAAACTGTATCTCTTTTTCATAGAGTTAATGAGATAAGAAGGAAGGAATAATTTAAAAAAATAAATGAAATACAACTAATGGAATCCATAACAAACTTCAGCGAACAGAAACATTATATACAATATTTTATAGCATAGAAGAGTGTATTCAATAGCATATACTATACTATACTTCTATACTATTAAATAAAATGGGACTAGAGTTTATTAGCTCTAGTCCTGTCTCGACTCTCACTTGATTTCGAGTGTACTGCTACTACTACTACTACTTTTATAATTATAATAATACGATTAAATAATATTTTTAACTGTCTGCTTGCCTTCTACATTAAGACTGCTTTAATTTTGACATATTTACAAAATCAACAAAACAAAAACAAATTAAATTATCGCTAGGCGACAAGTCCCATTTTATAACTAATGAATAACAAATAAAAAAATAGAAAGAAAATTCTAGAATTTGAAGAACAAACGTTTATGCCCTGAATTTATTATCAAAAATAATTGGATGGCCTGAATTATTTGTGAGAACATACTCTTCGTTCTCTCCAATATTGCAACTCTTCATTCAAAACTAAAACTTTTAACTCATGTGCGGACTTAATATTATTCAACTCTTCCCTTAGCACTTGCATTTTCAAATTATGTTCTTTTTGAAGACATTGTAATTTGGTACTATGGAACTCATGACTCAGTTGGTCAGTATGGTGACGTTTTCCTGGCCTCACGACAGTACTTTGATATTCCATATTTTGTGCACGATTAGCAGTGTTCTCGTTTCCCTTTGTGTTCTCTTCGTTCTTGTCCTGTTCCTCATTTTCATCGAAAACGCTGTTCCCTCTAGATGGTGTTGAAATAACTAAAGTTGGCTTGCTTAAAAAGATATAAAGCTAGATGTCTTCTAAAATATAGCTAACTTTTAATATAATACGGTAGAGTATTTTTAGTTTCTATAATGGGGTGTTTACAAATAATTTCTTTTAAGAAACTTGTTTCGGCAACCGAATAGTTACTAGAACTTTGTCTTTTTTGTTTTGTAATATTTGACGACATGTTAATGAGTAATTACTTACACTTCATTAATGTAAAATGATTTACTTTCAAAACGGTATTTTTTTAAGAACGTATTTAAAAAAAAAAAAAATATATATATATATATAATAATTTGTTAACTTTTTATTTGTTTTGATCAATTCAGTGCTGCCATATATGTGTTGGGGAAAAATATCCCTGAGTGTTTGACTTAGTCGCTGACTAGTTAACCCGTTGGTTAAATAAACCCGGGCTGACTTTAGTCCGAGACTAAGCTAATCCTTGAGTTAAACCTTTCCTCTGAAATCCAATATTTAACCCCAGAGTTAGTAAGTCATCGACTAACGCTTGTCTCGGACTAGTTAAACCCTCCTTTCTGAAACCGACCCATACAATTTTTAGCAGACAAAAAAAATAAGATTCCACAGTCGTAGCAAATTCTTTTTGTATGCTCGCCGCAAATTGCTTTGTTGCATACTATGCAATAAATCTGGGTTTTTCGTTTTTTTGAGTAGTCACAGCATGAACAATATACTCTACTATTATGGGTTTTTTCATGTTTTTTATTTTGGTTGAGATTCTAAGGCTCAGGCTCAACTATATCTGATACATTCCTTATGCAATTTTATACAGAAGTTAGTAGAGTCGTTTGTCCAAGTCTAGTGTTTTTCCATGGAGCTGATAGTTGTTTATGTAGAGTTACCATACATTTAAATCTAGTTAGAGGTTTTACGGCAGAGGCTCTTGATACATTTTTAGCCCAAAAATTGTGACAGTAGATAACATATGCATTCAAAGCTGCTATATTCATCATGTTATAAGAGAATGTCAGAGGTCAAATTTATCAACGCCTTCTTCTTGTTAAGAAGCATCCTAAGTCAAACTATAATTTTAGATCAATATCAGTAATCAACAAGATGATAGTAAGTAAACTGTGTTCTACGGTTACCAATAACAATCAAAGATGAGCCAAATAGCAGGTCCTTCATGGCTTTTTGACTTCCTGGTGGACCAGGACAACCATCTTCCCCCGCACTCACCCAACGCTAGAAGGTCTCCCCCTCAACATGGCTCAGAAGGCTCAGAGTCAACTTGCGAAGGGTCCTCATGGCTTCAACGCTTCATAGACGATCAAAGCAACCAGATCATTCCCGAATCTCCGAGCACCCAAGTGGACATCCACCAGCCTAGCGCCTAGCCCAAAGAGAGATGAGACTAACCAGGTCATCCCTCCCTCTCCTTCCTCTCAAGGCACTGCATCAAGTATCTCCACACTATCACTCTCACCAGCCCACGATAGAAGGAAATCAAATAGATCATGCTGGTGTCACAAGGCTAGGGGAAACTCTTCATGTCTGGCACCCACTGGACGTAAACCAACAAGGCAAATTTCAATTACCCTGAAAAGTAGCCGGTTAGATAAAACTTAGACCTCTAATAAAGATAAGATAAAACTTGTACCTCTGGAGTCCCGTCAATTCAGAGACACCTTGCCATTGCCCACCACCATGAAATCACGAATACAATTCAACACTGCTGGGTCTGCAACGCCCAGGGTCTAACTAGACCCTCTCTCCACAGCTGTGTAAAAGAAAGAGGAGACTCGTAAAAAAAAGGAATGGAAGGACAAATCTCCTGCTACGCCCGTCTCACCAGACGACGCAAAGAGGTCTAGGGACTCATGATCACCACTGACACGGTCCACATGCTGAATTGCTACACAACTATCACAATTATTATAACATTTTGTTTTAACATATACCCAGCAGTATAATTACCAACCAACCTCTTAATAACACTCTTGGTTTTTTCTATGTCTGTCACCTCAAGACCTCAACACTGTCTGCTGAGTGAATGTCATCTACTTCCTGTTCGATTTGTGGTGGAAGGTCATCCACCACAGGAACCTGTGAAGAGGGCAAATGCGTAGTTTCAGCCACATCAGAGGGATCGCCTTTTGAAAGGTACTCTCTAATATCGTCTAAAACTGAACAATCGTCTTCTTCACAGTTTCCACCTACTGAGTGGGCAGAAGCCATGTCATTCAGCGGTAGGCTCTTTTAAGCCTCAATGAAGTTGAGACAGGTTGGGGAGTTATTTCTAAAGTTATAACTTCTAATTGCCTCAAACTTCTTTTCTATAGGATCCTGATTGAGGTGTCTCAAAGATAAAAATTTGAAACCATTTGTTTGTAACAGGTTCCACAAGGTTTTAATATTTCGAATTTCTCCTAGTTTTCTGAAGTGGGAGTTCTTAACTTTCCTCCTTTTCCTCCGTTTTTTACATAATGCATACTCTTAAAAACTTTAATTGCATTATTCCAAAAGTTTATGTGCGGAGAGTTCTGTTTTTTTGCGGCTTGACAGAAGACCCATTTACGCTGTCAAAAACTTGATCCATGAAGAGTAAAAATTCTGCAGTCTCCTTTGCTTCTATGGGCAGGTCTTCTCCAGATGCTGTAACAAGAAATAAGAAAAAGAAATAAAATAAATAAATAATAAAGGGTATAATTTACTGTACTATGTAAAATAAGATCCAAGTAGAATCAAAATTAAATCAGAATAAAATGTCATCCCTAACATTAGATTGAACCATTATTTATTAACATTACCATTGTTTCATAAGAACTGTTATAGTATTTTCACATAAAGAACTGCAATTATGTACCCAAAATTATTATTCCTCAATTATATCAGACATATATGATTTTATAGCGCAAGTCTTAATGTATATTTTAAAAATGGTTTAAATGAGAAACTGATAAGCAAGTAAAGGATAATAAAAACGGCACAGTCAATTAGAATTTATTATTTTAGTGCTACAAAAAAATATAACACTTTATTCAATGTATTTGTTTTATTATTTTTGTCTTATGTTTGTGATGTAAACAATAAAAGGATTTGAAAATTTCATTAAATTATAGATAAAAAAAAGGCAAAGAGTAAGACAACTTACATCTGTCAGCTAAAGCGAACATGAGGGAGCCTAGAATGCAGCTGAAGACCTGTGCCACGATAGACACCTTCATTTTTTTTTAATTTTTCCAGGCATAACGTGGCAGAGTTTTCTTGCTATCCTGTGAACATAACTTGAGTCAATAGCCTACATCCAACCAGCTAGCCAACATAATTTTCCCAGCTTTTTCAAAAATCAGGTCTCTTTCAAGTAAGTCATTCCTAATTCCCTTTAAAGATGTGGAGAGTCAAAGAGTGGAATGACCATTTTATTTTTTGCATAAATAAATTCACTCCTGTATTCCCTTCCTTGCCTCAGCACTGTTTCTCTGGCTATGCTGCATAATTTGTTTATAGCTGCCTTGTTGGAAGCTCCTTGGTCGCAAACAGTTGCTTCTAACTTGAAACCTGACTCAAGAACCTTGCAGCCCACTTCTTTGATTAAAGTGACCAAATCGTCATTTTTGATGGCAGCAGACGGAAAATAATATGCCAATGGCTGCTTATAATTCCTCCGCAACCCACGAATCATAAATACAAGTGCTTTGTCAGCAAAGTCATCTGACCTTCTCCCCCCACCCAGATCATGAAATCCATGGATTAAATCCTTACTTTCATCATAATTAAGGTGGGCAGACAAGCTCATTTCATCAAACATTAACAAGCAATGTTTAGTCACTGTCAGCAACCTGTTTTTCAACAACTGCTGACAAATGAGCAAACATATCCTCATTAATGCCTGTATTGAAAGGCAATCTGGAAAAAAGCCTTTACAATGTTCGGCGGGAGGGGAGGACAAAATATTTTGATAAGAAACGATAGCTCCTACCACTTCTTTTCATAATAGATAGAGCCAGCACTTTATCGTTTAAAGTGAACCTGTGGCCTTTTGGCTTTTTTTTCGCCTCTTATCTGGCATTTCAAAAAAAAAGAGACAGTTGAGGGAAGAGAATCTAATGCTGTTGTCAATCCTGATTTAGAGGCAGCACAACTGCAACCTCTTCCTTACAGACACAATTCTACAGGCAGTTTTATGTATATTTTTGTTCAATCGCTGCGTCTCTCGAAACAGGAATTTGGCTTTCGGAGTCAAATCTAATGCTCTTCTTACACAAATGTCAGCAAGAAGGCTTCTTTTACCTGCAGACAAAAAAAAAATGAAAAAACTAAATAAAAAGGTTTCAAATTTAACGCAAGTTGTAGGAGTGTCATAAGTGTTTACTGTTGATACTGGTTTGATTGAAAGATTACTTTAATAGTTTTGGCTCAAAGTGGCGTATAGTCAAAACCTGTTCAGTGATCTTTCAATCAAGGAAGCATCGAGGTAAACTTTAATGTGTCTCAAAGTGAAATGAGAAGCTGTTTTAGGGACTAAATGATACAATGTGTAACTATACACTATGATTAACTCATGTTTAACTGTAACAAAATACAAAAAAAGTCCCCTTTTATAGGGAAAAATTGACACTAATTGTGTCAAGTATCAAACAAGTTTTAAAAATACATTAATAATTTTGAAAAACAAATATTTCTAAATTATATAAAAAATTAAAATTTACCAAAACGCTAAAAAAATCGCCTATTGGCGATTATCAGTTGACCATAGTGGTAGAACATGGGTAGTCCGCTGTCAACCCTAAATCCTGAATTTTTCTCCACCAAGCTTGTGCTAATTGAAATCTGCAACCTGTAATTAAAGTGCTTGGGAAGACATTACGAACGGGTCGTTGAATTTCAATGTGGAAGTCTGCTACAACGTACTTTGGGCTTAGAGACGCTCCTAGCTCCGCGCATTTGTATTTCACCGTAGAAAAAAACTCTTCATAAGTGGCCTGTTTCTTATCCTTAAGAAGGCCAAAAACTAATGGGATGTAATGTCCATTGCGTACTGAATGTATGGTGAACAATTGGTAGAAAAATTTGGGGCAATGTAAAAAAGTCCCATCGACGAACATCTTCTCCTGCGATGCTAAAAACTTTAAATTCTTCTTAGTTGAGAATATTACGAGATGAGTTATTTTGTTGTTTGTGAATAAGAGCTATTCTCCTTGGTTTGTAAGTAGATGAATACTGTCTAGCGTTTTGTTGATTTCGTCCAGGGATTTTGGGAGCGTTGGAAAAGCTGACCTTTTAGCGTAGGCGATGTTTATCCGGATATTCTCCATGTCGGTTGCGAGGATGCTCTCAGCAACGCAAGACTGATTTGTTAGCTCCCTTCTGATAAGCTTGATAAGCGCAGTAGACAAATTTTCAACAGCTTTCCTCTTAACTGGGGTGGATATTTTCTGCCTGCATAAAAAAAAAACGTTTTAACTACAAAAAAATTACAGTAGTTATTTAAATTAATTTAAGTTATTGTTAACACCTGATTCTACTGAAATTTGTTCCGAAAATTTAAGTCTGAAGTTCAATTTTCACTAATTCTAATAAGTATTGAGATTAATTAATAGAACAATGCTAATTTTGATACTTCATAGAAAATAAACAAACACTTAAGGGAGAGGGAGGCAAGTTGACGAATCTAAGCTTGCTTAATTTTAAAAAATATAAATACTTTTTTTTTTAAATTTACACAATAACTTAGCTTAAGGGTCATTCTCAAATTATTTGGCTTTTTCCGTTTTGCTTGCAATGAAAAATGTCTGGAAAAAAAATTAATTAAATTCTTATGAATTTTGCAGTGAATGTAAATTAATTATTCCTTTAATCAAATAACTCTGAAATTTGCGAGTTAATTGACAATTTTTTGAAATTTCACTAATTTTGTAAGATGAATTGCATTTCATGAACAAGAGTGTTACCAAGTTTGCAACATTAAAATTATTTATTATTTGTCAATGCAATCGAGTAAATCCGTAGATTTTAGAAGTGTGCGAAGTTGTCTTGTCCTCAGTAGTATTATATTCTACAATTTTTTTTTTTTTTTAAATTGCTTTAATGTAGTTTTAACAAGAGTGTTACCTTCATGAAGATTTTACTATTTAAGGTTTCTGATTGTAATTACATAAATCAATTTTAAGAAACGAAAAATGTCACAAGGGTTTTAAGAGGCTTTTTATAATACTATAGTGTAGCATTACTGAAAGTATATGTATGTATAGAGGGATAAAAATGTTAAATTACCATCGGTAACACTCTTGTAAAAGGTTACACTCTTGTAGACAGGAGTAACACTCTTGTGAACCATTACGTCAATAAATCCAAAAAATGTTGGTAAAAAATAACAATACAAATAATTGGGAAAAATTACAAACAAAAAACGCTACACGAAATTCAAACTTTAATAAAATAAAGAACAAAAAGACTTTGACAAAATACAATTTTAGTCTTACGACACCAAAGTACAATGACATGTAATATAAATAATTTAAACAAAAAGCATCATTCAAAATATATTTTAATATAATCAGGCTCATTCTAAAAAATTATAATTATTATAATCAGACTTATAAATTGTAATTGCTCTTTATAAAAGAAAAAAAAAATCATAAATACACATTTTTAATTCAACAAACTTATATGGTAAGTATACCTGGCTAATCTTGCAAAAATACATTTAAAATTTAGTACACTTATGAAAAGAAAGTAAAATTTAGGGTTTTTAGAACTTTTTTTTTTAAAAAAGACATAATAATGTTATTTATATACATAAAAAATAAGAAGGCACCTAAAAAATACGTTTAACGTTATCTTTAGTCTTATGACACGAAAGTTTAATCACAGCTTTTTTACTTTTTTGAAAAGAAAATAATATAAAAATATAAAAAATGCACTAGAACAATACACCTTGGTAGATATATTATGTGTTTAAGATATTAATTTAGTCTAGTTACAGGATAATAAAATCACAGCTTATTTATTTTTGGGAAACGATAAAATAAAAATTCAAAATAAAATGCCTTAAAAAATACACCTAGAAATACGTTTAAGATATTTAGTCTAATGACAAAAAATAAAATCACAGCATTTTCATTTTTGAGAAACGTTGTAATAAATTACTTAAATAAAAGAAAAATAAAAAAAATAAACACTTAAAAAATTTACATAGAAATAATTTACGATATTTAGTCTTATGACAAGAAAGTATAATCACAGTTTCTTTTATGTTTTTTGAAATAATACCATAAAAATATTAAAGGGACTTAAGAAAAGACTATTTTTTGTTGTTATACATAATGAAAAACAAAAATACTATAAAGATATTTAATCTAATGACAAAAATAAAACCTAAGTTTTTGGTAATCTGGTACTTAAAATTAAATCTTAAATTTGGTTAGGGTTGTTCATGAACATTTATTGGAATGGGAAATTTATGAAAAATGCGTAGTCCTTTCTTGACTAGTATTGGAGCAGGTAGAATAGAAATTATTTGATCAAAACTTACATACGACTCGTCTTTATCGTCAATTCTAAATACACGTTCGTCTTCTTTGGATCTCTTTAAAAACTTTACTAAAATATCATCCTCTTCATCTGGTTCACTTTGACAAACCCCAACGTAGCGAAATGCAATTTTTTTTTTCTTGATGTACGAAATAAACTGCACTAAAACATGCACCCCTATTTTAATGCAGTCTCTTTGAACTGCACTTACTGACGGCTCATCTTCATCATCACTGGAATATATTAAATTATATATTGATTGTCTTGTATTGTTTGCAGTATAGTCCAGTCAACGAAGACCAAAAAAGCCCGAATAGGGGAAATAATTCGTGTAGTCACAAATTTTTGTACATAGGTAGAGAGGGGTGCCATGAACAACATACTAAAAATCCCCACCGGTGGGGGGCGAGCGGGGGCGTGGGGCGGCCCCTAAAGGTCTCTTTTTTATGTTTTTCTTGAATAACTCGAAAACTACGGACTCTACCGGGAAAAAGTCTATATACAAAATTAAACTACAATAAATTTTATACAAAA
Source organism: Gerris buenoi (assembly GCA_001010745.2). Lineage (NCBI taxonomy): Eukaryota > Metazoa > Arthropoda > Insecta > Hemiptera > Gerridae > Gerris > Gerris buenoi. The sequence goes on from KZ654242.1 coordinate 26,108, forward strand.
AATGACTTATTCATTTTTTATCTAGACTGAATGGTTGGTGAGATACAGGGGCTGGAAAAAGCGCTATTTTATTTAAAAAATAATTTAACAGTATAAAATGAATATTTAATGTTCAGTTAAGCGGGTGGAGATCAATGTAACATTTTTGCACAACATCTAAGTGCCAGCAGTGCTGTAATAAGAGATATATTATGTACTGGGGATGTAGGGGGGAAGGGGGGGGGTGAAAAGTGAGGAAGAGAAGGCAGGGCATTTGGGCTTACATCTCAAAAATATCTCGAACAGTATTGACATTAAATGAATTATGGTTATTTACAAATAT
>KZ654243.1:6358-21768 GCA_001010745.2 Gerris buenoi
CTTAGGTTTATCATGAGCTTAACGCAATAAATATTTAATATTAAATTTATGTTTTATGGGATCTGTTACATAGATTATATGAGAATGTTATAGACCGAGAGCTGGCTACATGAAAAATGTTCTCATAAGGTACATGGATAATTTTTATTACAAAATGAACCTTTGGTGCAGACGATCAAAAAAATGCATGTCTGCCACTCCGAAGCGGGGGGGTTAAGAGGGGGTGTGGGGGGTTGCCACCTTTCTTCGGGGATGGAAATTCCTTTGCACAAAATATCCCCGGGAATCGATAGAGAATCAAATTTTAAGAAAAAATGCATTATAAAGTTTTTTTGTTAAATTAATATTTTTTGAGTTATTTACAATCGAAATCTTGCAATTTTCTTTGAAAAATACGTTTTTGAACGCTTTTTTACGAATAACTCAAAAAATATTAATTTAACAAAAAAAATAAAAAAATACTGCATTTATACTGCATTTTATTCAGGTTTGCGCTAACATGATTGCGCAAAATGTTTCATCAAGTATGGGGTCCTTAAGATTATGATCGTGCCGTAGCTTTTAACCTCTTAAGTCACTTAAACCTCAGTTACTTACAAGGCTCCATAAACATTGACATGTCTTAGGAACAAATGTATCATATAATTGAATATCTATATTTATACTTAATAAAAATAATAATATAATTACTTTTAGGATTGCAAGCATAAAAAATGTGAACTTTGTCCTTGATAAATTAAACTTTGAAAATTCATGTAAACAGTGCCCTTCCCCTTGCTTTGAAGGTCAAGTGTGCAAATTTTCATCGAGATCGGAATAAAACTGTAGATTTGTATAAAGGACATACCCACCCACATATCCACCCACTTTCATCTTTATATATATAGACGAGCTGAAGTACCCGGCGCAGCCCGGGTTGTATACAAAANATAATAATATAATTACTTTTAGGATTGCAAGCATAAAAAATGTGAACTTTGTCCTTGATTGCTCCGAGGACAGAAGCTTGAAAGTTAAGAGATCCATCAGCTGTATAAAAAAAAAAAAAAATAAATAAAAAAATGAATAAATAAATGTTTAAAAATTATTGTGATAATAATATATTAATTAGCTCAATTTTAATTCATATAAATACCTGATAGAATACCTAGTCAAGAAAAAAAGTATTTACCTGAGGTTGCGTGAAATTTTCCAGGAGGGGATGTGTTGGTTATATTCAGAGAAACTGTGTGTATAGTTCCATTACTTAAAAAAAAGTTTGATAAAAAAAAATTAAACATTATTAATTATTAATATAATTAGAAAATAGTTATATCTGTTGTCTTAGTAGCCAAAAATTATCTTGGGTATTTAAGGTTTATCCATAACTGTGTTCATGGAGTGCTCGTTAGTCAATATTGCATTATTATTATGGAAATATTATGTTTACAAATTTTAAAATGTTTTTACAGGAGCATTTTTTATATTATAGGTGTTTTATAAGATAGGTAAAACACAACATACGTTATTGCAATTTAATGAGACACCGAGAAATTACCATTAGAACAAAAAAAAAAAAAAAAAAATGTTTTATATGATTTCCAATTTTTTTTTTATCTTATAGTTTCGGCTGTATCTCTCTCAACTTTGTAATTTTAAATGGTAACCTATATTTTATTATATTTTTTTCTAAAAGTAGATTGTTTTTGAAGAAGAATGAGCTTTAAATCAACAAAATCGGTTAAGAATTGACAGAGATATTTAGTTTTCAAATTAACAAAAATGCTATCTAAGTAAGTAAAATACCTAATCTAAAAAAAATAAAATAAAAAGTCTTAATTCGGTTTATTTTACATTGTTTTTCACTTATTTAAGTTATTTGAATGCATTTAATGATCAAAAGTCAAACCCTTTTTTCATTCCATTCAGGAACATCGTTAGCATTACCGCTTTTGATCAGTGTGTCGACAATCCTCATTTTCTCTACAGTTTGTGAAAGGAATGAAAAAAGGTTTTGACTTTTGATCAATAAATGCATTCAAATAATAACTTAAATAAGTGAAAAACAAAGTAAAATAAACAGAATTAAGACATTTTTTTAATTTTAATTTTTTTTTTTTTAGATTTGGTATTTTACTTACTTAGATAGCATTTTTGTTATTTTGAAAACTAAATATCTCTGTCAATTCTCAACCGATTTTGTTGATTCAAAGTTCATTCTTCTTCAAAAACAATCTACTTTTAGAAAAAAATGTAATAAAATATAGGTTACCATTTAAAATTACAAAGTTGAGAGAGATACAGCCGAAACTATAAGATAAAAAAAAAATTGGAAATCATATTATTATACTACGTGAAAATCCAAGGGGAGTTACCATTTACATTTTTTCTCTATCTTCAAAAATAAAAGAGATAAGTGGGTGAGCCAGTTTATCGTGGCCACCCTGTAGACTCCGCACCCTACAAACATAATGATGATCAAGCTACTTACGAATCTTCATATGTCATATCGTATTCGAAAGTCGGGGTAGCTGCAGACTTTATATTGGACGTACCGCATCGAAGCTGCGGATTCAGCTCAGGAAAAGCAGGTCTTAAAGCAATTAGGTAAAACTGTCCAGGAATCTTCAAACAACAAGAAATTAAAATAGTCAACCAATAAGTGTGACACAGATAGCTTCCTTGCTTCCCTTTGCATATTATACTATATAACTATATGGTTTTATGCTTTTACAATTTATTATTGTTTTGATATTTCACATGAATAAAAGCACCAATTTAGCATTATATATTGAGCAGAGACAGATAAATTACTCTGGGGCTATCTGCGCTCTGTAGACAAAGCACCCAAATACAGGGTAGAAGGAAAAGTCTCTCCACGTAAGAATTTCTTACGTGGAGAGACTTTTCCTTCTACCTTAATGATGAACTCCACTCACGCTCCATATCCTACCAAATACAGGGTGTTTTAAATGTATCTAAATCCCTTCACTTATATTATCTAAGGCATATTTTTTAAGAATAATTACCAGATCTGCAGTGTAATGAGCCATAGGAGGTTTATCCATACAGGCTGCTGCCATGCCTTGATCTACTGCACCTAACAGTGCTACCAATAAAGCAAACTAAAACATAAACCAGGAAATATAAATTTGTATACAAACTTCACAAGAGAATTGTTTTTATGTTTCTTATGTCCCTTGATGTATAGATTTTCTTGTTTACAAATTACTATTATTATATATTCAATTTTTTTAAATTTTTGGTAGTTTTATTACTACAGAAAGATTAAATTTTAAATAATCCAAATTACAATTATCAATAACTACGGGAGANTTCATGGTGACAACATTATAAATTAATTAAAGGTAACACTGTAATAAGTCATACATAAATATCTAAATAAAGATTGACAAATCAATATATTACAATTTTATTTAATTATTTGTAGTTTGGCGGTATTTTGACAGATGTAAACAAACTTTGACGTCATCAAAATGATCGCACTAATAAATAATTACACTCGCTTATAACTTTTAAACTAATTAATGGAATTTCATCGGGTTTTTTATACTTGTTTCTTAATTTTTTCCAGTTCCAACGATATGCTATATGTTAAAATCCTATTTATACTTTCGGTATTATTAACCGTCAAAGTTTAAAAATTCAAAATTTAAAACTTCAAAATGGCGGCAAATATCAAAATGATTCGTGCCAAATTTCAACTTGATCAGGACCATTTTCGATTTAATAAACAGTTTGGTTTTCCGGTGGAATCCGCGTCTCGAAGGGGATGAAGTCCGACGTTTCGCTTCCACTACTGGAAGCATCTTCAGGGGTGTGGTGCATCGTGGTGTTGACTCGAAGCAATCACAAGATGAACTGATGACTAGAGAAAAGAACGGCGTATTTATACTGGTTTCCTAGACCGTAGATTGTACCTGGGTGTTTCTGTACTTGGGGTTGTCCTTTGTCGGGATGATGTAATCTCGCAGGTGCTACCTTTGTCAGTGTTTCTCTGTGGGGATGATGCAATCCGGCAGGTGCTGCCTTCGTCGGTGTTCCTTTGTTGGGCGGATGATGTAACAAGTCGGAAAGTGACCGCGGCGCCGCTTCTTGCTTTCTGCTTGGCACAGGTGCTGACCAGAGGCTTCCAGGTCCGGGAAAGAGTGAAGCCATCCTCTCTGTTGAAGTTCTCCGGTTGTTTCTCGATCTCAATTGCCTCCCTTACCATCCTGCTGTGATATCTGTTGTCTGACGCAAGTACTCGTATGTCCTCAAACTTTATGAGATGGCCGGTTTCTCCAGAATGTTGATCTATCGCTGATCTATAGTCGTTGTTTTTCACTGCTCTTACGTGTTCCTGAAGGCGGGTCGAGATCAATCTTCCGGTTCTCCCGATGTAGTTCTTGCCGCAGCGCATGGGATCTGGTATGCACCGCAAGTCTTGAGATGAAGGTGGTCCTTAGGTGACTCTAGAAGGCTCCTGGTGGTCATGTTTGCGTTGAAGATGGTCCCGATGCCGTGTTTTCGAAGAATCCGGCTTATCTTATCTGTTGTACCTTGGATGTATGGGAGATAAGCCTTCCGCTGGTCTTCCGTCCTTTCTGCTGGGGTGCGTTCCTCGGTGCTTTCTTCGCGGCGGATGGTTCGCAGTATGTCCTCCTTCTTGAATCCATTCTTTCCTAAGGCTGACTTGAGGTGCTGCTTCTCTTCCTTCCATGAGGTCTCGTCGCTGATCCTGAAGCCCCTAGACACTAAAGAGTGGATGACGGCTCTCTTCTGCGTCGGATGGTGATGTGACGCTGCATTCAGGTACCTATCCGTGTGCGTGGGTTTCCTGTAGACGGCGTGTCCTAGAGTACCGTTAGTCTTCTTCGTTACCAGCACATCCAGAAACGGCAGGCAGTCCTTCTCTTCAATCTCCATGGTGAATTGAATCTTCTGGTGAATAGAATTCATATGGCGGAGGAAATCATCCAAAGTCTGTCTTCCGTGTTTCCATAGGAGAAAAACATCGTCGACGTATCTCCACCAGCAAGACGGTTTCAGGGCAGCTGAAGCGAGTGCTCTATCTTCGAAGTCTTCCAAGAACAGATTAGCAGCTACAGGTGACATAGGGCTACCCATGGGCGCCCCTTCTATCTGCTTGTAGTAGTCTCCGTTGAATAAGAAGTATGTGGATTTAAGACAGTATTCTATGAGTTGCGCTTTGTTTTCACATACCTTGCTTCTTATGATGGCGATGGTGACGTCGATCGGTAAGTTGGTGAAAAGAGACACGATATCGAAGCTAACCAGTAGATCTCCTTCCTCGACGTGAAGCGTTTTTGCTGACTCAGCAAACTGGATTCAAGATGGCGGAAAAAATTGATTTTCCGGGCGGTACAACTACAGGTTAGACCTTTTTTTTATGTCAAGTTTCAACTCTCAAGGTTAAATACCTTAGACGCTACGATGATAACACATACGTCATGCTGAAAACCACTCAGGAGGTCTTAAAAACACCTAAAACGGATAATTCCGTTGAAATCTCGAAAAAAACATTTTTTCGTGAAAACAATACTTTTACTACTATTAGTAGTGAGGAAAAGTAACAATGTTTCAGATTACCTTGGTCAGTTTCTAAGGTAAATAAATAAATAAATCAAAAGCCAGAAAAATATTTTCCTTAAGTAGATATAATTTCAAGATAAAAAGAACTTTTTATATACTACGTCTTTAAATTTTCTGTTGAATCATATTATGTAGTGTTGATAATATAATTGTTATTGTTATATATTATAATGTTAGTGAAAAAAATAGTTCCGAATTTATTTACTTGATATAAATGACAACCGACTAGACAGATTATCTAAAACCTATAAAAGGACAAATCTTTGTACAACGGATCTTGCCAACACCGAATTTAAACCGTGCCATCGATATGCCCCCGTGTAGACGGTAAGAGTAGAAAAATAAGTCCAAGGAAAGAAGTAAGGATGCAGAAAAATTAAACCAATATCTAGGACACAATTGAAACTCGTCAAAATGAAGATCATAAACAAGGGTCATGTAAAAACAAATAAAATAAATGGTGGGTTTTTCGAACTAACTTTCCATACAGTAAAATTTACTTTAAACGAATTAAATGCTGCTGAAAGATGGCTAAAAGTATTAAAATAATGCATTGTGATTGTGTTCTGAGCTATTCTAAAAGTTTCAAATGTCTAGCTACTCGGGAAGTTAGTTAAAAATCGATTGCAAGATTTATACTGGACACACTCATAAACAAACAAACAAGAAAGCAAGCTAATAAAAACGTAGTAAAATATAGTAAACAAGTGGTAATAAGAAAGTAAAATAATTTATTATATAATTATAATTGATTTGGTCTTATCTGTTAAAATGTCATTATTGTGGTAAAAGTTGGTGTGTTTATACCAGGTATTTTAATTATACCATAACCTGAAAGATAAAATTCCGTTTAACAGCATAAGTATGACCAAAGTAAAGGCAACTCCAATACTGGTCTTTCCAGTATTGGAAAGACCAGTATGGTATCCATACATTGGCCACCAACCACGAGTTTAGTTTTGAAAAAACCAGAATTATTGCTAGAGAGCAGAAAACCAATAGGAGAAAGATGATGGAAGCTCTCAACATAGCCATCAAAATTGACCATACGGTTAATATTAAAACTGACTCCCGCTCCCTCAACAAATATTATAGTGGAATTTACTACCATAATGAATCAAACCAAAATTCCCGCCCAATATAAATTATCAGGTTTTTTGTGATCACCTTCTTTTTAATGCATTGTCCTTTTATGTTATTAATCTAGAATTTTATTATTTATTCGCATTCTACCGTTTGAATTTTACCGACCTTTATTGTCTTTCATGTAATTTTTATAAAATCGTTTCAAATGTTATAATTGCCGGTCTGATAACATACTGATAAGGTTACGAACTGTTATCACTTCTAACCTGGAAACATATCTGTGATGCCTGTTTTTATAGTTTTTTAAACTTTTTTAATTATGTTAACTTTTTGTTACTTTTTATTATTGTTACCTGTTAGATTTTGTTGTTATTTTATGCTTGAATCAGAACGCACGTAGGAGTTGATAGTGCAATTTAGGTTTAGTAGACGACAAACTGATAGTTCTTTTTTCAGTTTTATTTCTATCATAATCATGACTACACTTACCTCAAGTGCATATATAAGGTAAATTTACGTATTGTAACTTGTCCTTCTTGAAATGTATTATATTTCTGTAGTTCATATGAGTAAATATACGTAATTTTTAGGCTTGAAAATGGCCGGCCAGGCCGAAACGTTGCCGAACTAAAATGATGTTGAAGTAAAATTCTTTCACGAACCCTTTAAGGATCCACCACTTATCTATAAGATATAATAGTTATTACATAATAAGAGTGCAAGCAATAGGGGTAGAAGGTGAAAATTAAGGCTTTTCTTTAGTTGGTTAAAAAAAAACATAGGGGAGTAACAATCCAAAGAAGGTTTAGGGTATGTTCTTTTTTAGACTTTTCTTATAAAAACAGAAGTGTGTTTATCCCAAAGTAAGTTGGACTAAACATCCGTTTTTCATAAAAGTTATTTAGCCAGTCATTTATATTCTGAAAAACATAGAGGAGTTAGTAATATTCCAGAAGATAGCGTGCAAAAAAGTTTCTGACTAGCATCAAGCTAGAATTTTGTTGCATAAGTAGATGTTTTGGTGCCTTTTAAGAATATATGGTCGGCTAAGTTCGTCTACGGGACATAGCTTGGCAATAGGCATTTGAAAAAAACAAACCGGTGTAGAGCGGCCATTTCCTGCCCTTTTTGGTGGACACTCTGATTTTCATGATCTTGAGTACAAACTTAGTTAGTAGACCATTTATCAAGTTGGCGGTAGTTTGTACTTTGACAGGGGAACACATTGATTTCGAATAAATATTTCACTAACTAAACTATTAAGTGACTAACCATCAACTGTATTATCGGTCTACTAAGTTCTTACTCAGGATCATGAAAATCACATTGTCCACCAAAAAGGGCGGGACATGGCTGCTCTCCACCGATTTGTTTTTTTAAAATGCCTATTGCCAAGCTATATCCCGCAGACGAACTTAGCCGACCATATATTCTTAAAAGGCAAGCCACAACATCAAACCAAAAATATTTACTTATACACAAAATTCTAGCTTGATGTTAGACATTTGTTGGCACGCTATCTCCTGGACTATAATCTAAAGTAGTACCGAAATTAATATAAGACCAGCATCTAAAAGTTGACCCACTATCCCAATTGCATTAACATTTCGTTGGTAGTTTTTATTGCTGGGTGCATCGTAATATGGATGATGGACAGATAGGCAAATAGAACCAAAAACGTTCCCTAAAGTCTGAGACGGAAGTTATGCACATGAATTGTTGAATTCGATGACACAATAACTTGCACTTTTGTCTTGCCTAACAAGAAATTAAGAAAAATGATAATAATAAATTAATATTCAACATACCTGAGGAATCATTCTGTGTTGAAGTTTTGAAATCTATTACTTTAAAAGAACTAATAAACAAATACGATTAACACATATTTATATATTCCAATAAACAAGAAACACAATGATAAAAATTTCAAATTATGAAATGAAATAAAATGTTTAAATATTGAAGGTTATGACTTTACATACATTTAATTACTATCACACCTTAGTTATTTAAGTAATAGGGAATAAGTAACATTCCACTCATATTCAATTATAATGTCGCTGACATTTTATTATTCATTAGAATATAAAGGCGCTATGAAAATGCATTTATTTTATGAACGCACGAGGCATTTACATTAAACCCGTTGAGATATGATAAAAGAAATTTAAATAAGTATATCAATTATTACTCATATCGCAAATGCGTATAAAAAATCACATAATCTTGAACTGGGGGATTCCCCACTCTATGGTGGCTTACAAATATAAATACATAATATGTAATCTTCATTTTTAAACAATTAATGTCATCAACTACTTTTTTAAAGCAATTAATATCTTGAACTATATCTTAACTATATATTGCAGTGTGCAAACACGGTATTACATTGCTAATATCTTGAACTATTTTTACTGCGATAAGAATAAATAAAATAAATAATAAAAATGACTAAATTAATAAATAAGTAGTAAATTAGTAGTAATAGTAAATTAGTTTTAGATAAAATAACTAAAAATGTTAATCCAGTGCAGACCGCAGATGTGCGAAAAACAAAGAAAGAACGTGACGAAGGTCAGATGGTTTCAATATTAGAAGAGGATAAATATGGAAAGGTTATTAACAGTGGGCGCACAAAGGACTTAATAACTAATGATTTTTCTGAACTTTTATGTAAAATTTGATTGACATCAGCCCAGAATACTCTTTTGGAATCAGAGGACCTTAAAAGTGTAAATCTATTAGAATCTCGAAATTTGCCTTATTGCAATATACATATATATATAAGAAATTAAACAAGTAAGGCTTCACGTAGGTACGTGACGCGATAATCGCCGGTTTCTGTACGACTTAGTTAAAATTATTAGGTGTAATAGTTACATATTATTTTTCTACACTGCAAAACCTTTTAATTGATGTATAACATGCCATGGTAACTAAAAACTTTTTTTTAGTCACCCACCATATTGGCCGCCATCTTGAAAATATTACTAGTTTTATTTTAATAGTTGCATATTCTTTTTCTACACTTCAAGACGTTTAAATTGATGTATAACATGCCATGGTAACTAAAAACTTTTTTTTAATCACCCGCCATATTGGCTGGGCCGCCATCTTAAAATATTAAGTGTAACTCCACAATGCGTCCAGTTGCATCAAACGCCGAGATGCACCTGTGTGCCAAATTTTATGTTTCTAGCTATAGTAGTTTATGAATTGAAACTAGCCAACGGACAAACGACACCAACGGACAGACGGACAGACAGACGGACAGACAGAGCCGTTATATGAGGTTTCTTTTTGTACTTTGTACAGATAAATGAACGTTCTCTTTAATATTATCTGTTATAATTATTTTGTTGAATAATTATTATTTAATAACTTGTTACTTTTTGTTAATTGTTATTACTTATCAAAAATGTGTAATAATATCCCCATATTTATATTCATCGTCGTATTTATATTAATTATTTAAATATAATAATTTAATTATTTAAACTAAATTAAGTAAGTAAAACTACTTAATCAACTCCAGTCCTATGATTGGGTACTAGCTTATTAATTTTTGTTCATTGGATGTCATGATAAACTTATTGTTATTGGTTTTGAGCTTACCAAAGGTAATGAAGGTTTGCAATCATTCTAAAGAACGACAGTTTCTTATGCCTTTAATTTCAAAACTTCCTCCAGAAATCCATTTTAGGCATAAAGGAACTTTTTTGGTCTCGTGACTGTCTGTCGTTCCATGTTTTTACAACTAATTTATAAATGTTTCACTATGAGTCATTCACCCAATTACATTTCATTGTATTATATCAGAAGAACAGCTAACATACACATTGACATCATAATCATTGAGTTCAGGTTTGCCAAAAAATAGTGAATAACTATTTAATAGATTATAGATAGCATAAAATGTTCAACTCCTTGGTATTTAGCCTAGGAGTTGAAAATTGTATGCTCTTCAAATATTTTGTTCATTCTAGTGATTAAATGAAATAAAAATATCAAATATCTATTAATCTTTAGTATGAATTTGTTTAATAAAGATTATTTTTTTAAAGAAGAAAACTAGACAGTTTAAATATTGAGGCAATATTGTCCGCTGCAAATGATAAATATCAGGGTGAGAGAGGAAGCACAAGTGGGTGCTATGTTCAAAACGCCCCAGGTTTTTATACATCTCGTATTCAAATTTCCCATTATGGTAATCGGATTTTTTTCCTTCAGGGTCTTGCTTAAAATTTACATTTTTTACTTAGCAAGGATGAGGGAGGGGGGATTGAGGCTCATTGAAAAGATGGGCCTAGTTTTTGTAATATAAGCTTGTCCCGTGTTTTTTTTTATAAAATCTAATCAATATCCATCTGATAAAGGTATTTGCATCGTTCTTTTCTAGTGAAAGCAAATCTAGAATTAACTTAGTTCTTAGACTGTGTTGTTAGCTCAATTTACTTGGTTATTAACTTAAAGTGTTGTTAACTTAAATTAACTTAGTTATTAAAATGTTGTTAGCATCAGATTAATTTTATGTCAGATTAATGTGATTTATTATGTCAGATTAATTTTATTCTTAGTGGGTATAATAATTTTAGAGAGGGTTACATTTGGGGAGGGGTCTCAAATTTACGTAGCTCTTGTAATGTGTTACTTAACTTATAATATCAAATGATTAGTGTGTGCTATACTTTAAAATTTACTTGTATTACTCAAACATAGAAATGTATAATATAATTTAATTAATATAGTAATGTATGTGTGTTTTAATTAACGTATGTTTATTTTTCAATATATATTGACAATTTAAATATGTACTTGGATCTAAGGTTCTTGTTAAGGCCACATTTCATAGGAGCTGTGAGACTCTGATAGACTGATCTTAATTTAACTAAGTTATTAATTTAACTTTTAAGTAAAGGAATTTGACTGTAAATAGTGAAAAGGAAGATGTGTGTAGCATGTATGTAAGCTGTAATTGTGCAAATGAAATAATATGAAGATATTTGTATATGAGGATATAATACTCAATAAACTTTTTTTTGTAATATTACATATTAAATTGAAGATTATATGAATAGCACGATATCGTGTCACCGGCTCCAGAGGTTACACAGGTATCATGGAGTCTCAACATCAAGGTAGAAGAGAGCCATATTAGGGCTTGCAGGCCCTGCCCCCGCCACAACCACGGAGAGAGAAAAGTACTTAAAGGGAGAGGCCCTAGCTAAAGTTAATTACATTCAAAACATGAAATAAGTATAATAATTGTTGATAATTATGTGAGTGTGTGTGTAAGAATATCTATGTGTGTTAGTGTTCAAACAGGTGTAATTTTAAATCAATAGGTGTTTAATATTGTATATTTAAGTCGCTAACAACTACTTACTGAAAGGACTTAAATCAACTCAATTCTTTAATAATGAGTCTAAATTCTAAATCAAAGTAAATTCACTCTTAGAAAGAATTATTACCTTAAGCCAATTTTAGCGTAAAATATATCATTTATGTATAGTAAGATCGTAAACAGAAGAAACATAAATGTGAAATTGTTAACTGAAATGTTAAGAAGGCAAACATTTAAAACGACGAAACTAAGTTTAATAACAAAGTATTTAAAAAAAAATAAGTGTTATAACAACGTGTACTAAAGAAACATTTCTAATAACATTTTAAACTGAAGAAGCAGTGGTGTAACAATGTTAACTAAAACTAAGTGTTATAACAACTTATATTGGAGAAGCTACGAGTAACTACGTATTCTAAGGGTTCAAACCAAACCCTTTATGTTGGTGCTTCATTAGAGTAGCATGAGCTCCACTGTAGATATCCCTCACCTTGGATAGAACTCTTTATTTACGATTTCTTACTGCAATTTAATATAATATCATTATACAGGCAGGCAAGAGTAAATCAATCCCCAGTTACTAACACTATTAATCTATTGTCATTCGCGTCTTTAACAAAACAGTACCGAAAACTATCTTTTTTTATTTTTTTGAAAAATATTTATTTTCCCTGTCCCCGGCGCAGGAGCTTGTTTTTCTCTGTCTGTTTCCCGTAGTTAATAATAATTATAATTTGATTTAAATTAAAATGTAACCGGCGCAGGAGCTTGTTTTTCTCTGTCTGTTTCCCGTAGTTAATAATAATTATAATTTGATTTAAATTAAAATGTAATCTTTCTGTAGTATAAATACTACCAAAATCGTAAAAATGAAAATATTTATTTTATAATATAATTATTTTTTCACTTCAGAAAAATATCGTCCACATAAAATAACAGAAATTTCACTGTACAGTGTCGGCGACAGTACTTTTTGTCACTGACACATTACGGGTGAGTGTAAACAACACCCTTCAACTTCCTAAAAGAATATTTAAAATTCGTCTGTGGGATCACGGGCTGGTCACGGCACTGTGCCGTCACTGTCATGGTCACTGATGTGTGTAAATGGACCTTTAAATCTGATGTACGAAGATTAGGAAATAGGAATAAGAAAATATTTCAAGTATTTAGGAGTTAAATTTTATTTTTCCGTCCGACCTCCATTTGAGGACAGTATAAGACTTTAAAAGTAGGACAGCCGTGGAGAACCATTCCTCTTGTGAACATGTGGAAGCGGCACTGACCTCTCAGTATATCCCCAGCTAAAGGTTGATAAGTCCGTTAGGATTAAGGAAGAGATAATCTATCTTTTAGATGGAACCATAAAATGTCTGCTTTGCAACCCCCACTATAATGCCACAACTTACAGGTTTCACAACTACATTTTAATAGAGGAAATCCTATCCACTATAAGTATAGAAACAGTGTATAATGTACATATATAGTTTTACCTCAGGCATTGAGATTAAGCGCTTTTTTATATATTTCCCAACTCATTACTTAGTTATTACAATTATTATTATTCATGTAACATTTTATATTTTAACTGTTGATAGTAAAATAATTTTGTTAAATAATTGTTTGTCTAAATATCTAGGTTTTAATAGTTTTAAATTCTTGTTAAATTATTTATGCTCTATTTATTTATTGTTTATTTGTATAGTACATCTATTCATAGTTAAATGTGAAAAGGTTGCGCTATCAAATAATTACTTAATGCAAAAAAGTACACATATTTTATTAGACTGAACTCAATTGTACAAACGTCATTTTAAAACAATAAACGCTATTTCTATTCAATTCTATTCAATAAAACCATCTATTTTTCTTACTATGGTGGTTAATCTTTTAATCGAGTATTTTACTGTTAATAATTCATATTGCAATTAACTATTGCATCTTCTGTTGTAGACAGTTCTAAATCCAAAGGTTGAAATTCCATTTTGAGACAATGTTTGTAGAGTATATTGAATTGAAGGAGTGTCCATCTCAAATAATCCATTGACTTGTTTATAGTAGTAAACCCAAACAGCCTCTTTATCGTCTGAAAAAGAGAAAAACATACAATTAGGCATGTGTTTAATTTCGTGTGTTAGTTTATTAGGTGTATATTTTCACTTTTCTTAAGTGTTCTTGGAATCTTATAATAAATTTTGAACACTATAATCATTTTTGGTCTAATTGTTTTGGACAATTACCCCCCGAAATGAGAATTTACCCTATATTCATAGGGTAAATGCTTTTCTTGAATACATTTCTTAATCTATAATGAATATAAACAGTTAAAGATAGTTCACACTCTATAACTAGTTAAATTTACCCATGAGATTAATTATTTATAGTTTCATTTTTTTTCTCATATATAACTTATTGCTAGTACTGTTTATAAATAAAGTGAAATTTTAATTTTCGCTCCAGTGGTTTAGCAGTTAGTGGCGCTTTGTCATATGGCAACATTGGCTACTCAGAGTAAAAAAAAATCGTTATTGATGAATTATGTTGGCCCATAACGTCTTTTATTTTGTTGCTTAGTATTTTTTTAAATTATTCATTTTGTAAAAGCTAATAATATTTGGCAAAATTATAATGAAAACGAAACGTCTTAACAAGATGAAGGTCTGCAAGACTTTTTCTTTATCCATATTTGTTAAAGTAGCTTAACAGAGACATGGTCTCATAATTTCCCGGACCTAGAAACCTCTGGCCAGTACCTGTGACAAGTAGAAAGCAATAGGTGGCGCCTCAATCATTTTCAATTATTATACTCTCGACAAAAGGACACCAAAGATAGCAACACTATCCCGATTTCATCCTCAGGAAATCCAAGTGCAATCTACGGTCTAGAAGCCCTATTCAAATACGTAGCTCTTCTCTCCAGTTATCCGTATATCTTGTAGCTGTTTCGAGTTAAAAGCACGATGCATCTCTAAACCAATTCTTATTCTGAACTTATCTAATTCGATAGCTGTAGTAGAGGTATTATCACAATAAAGTGAAATTATTTCCTCTATATAGCTTTAGTTACCAAGAAGTTTATTTAATCGTTCTTCAGGACCTACAATCCTCTTTACTTATTGAAACCTTAGGTCTTTGTGAGACTAAATCGACATATGCCTGTCATAAGAACATACCAAAGTATTTAATATCTGTACATTTAATACAAATTTTGTAATTACTTTGAGGGTTGCAAGCATGGTAAATATTAACTTTTCCCTTTAAAGCTCCGATAACTGTAGCCTTGAATGATGCAACAGCTGTAAAAAAAAAATAATAATAATAATAATATTAATCATTACTTTCCTAAGTAGACATTATTACTATTAGGTCTAATAGGCACAAAAGT
>KZ654244.1:0-12969 GCA_001010745.2 Gerris buenoi
AACCAAAAATGTTTACTAATGTCTGAAACGGATTTCAGTCTAGGATTTGATGAAATCGGAGACCTAAAAAAAATGTATTCTTCGAAACAATCACATATCTTCCGTTATCTTTGGTATGCTCAGAATCTAAAAGAGGGAAAAATTAAATAAATTTGACAGTAACAGGTTTTCACTCTGACATCAATAAAGCACGTGATAAATATGAAGCTGTGTGCCACACTAATTGACAGTCTATTTTAATAATATTTTTATCTTGGAACATCCCTCATTAAAATCTATTTTGAACTGATGCCATCATTGCTCCATTACTTTTTCGCCCTACTTTTACTCTATCTCCCTACTTTTTGAGTTCAGGGAAGAAAATACCTGCTTTAGTCCCTCTAAACTAATCCAAAATCACAACTTTTTTCTCCCAACTGGATATAAAACTGATTTATTCGCAGGAAGAATCCAGTTACAAAAGCTTTATCGCTTCCAAAATGCAATTATCTGAATTCTCTGTGCTATTGCAGAATTGAGGATCTCACAACTNTTCTCATATAAAGAGAAAGTATCGGCGCGAAAATTCGAGTTTGAGATTTTGATAGATTTACACGTTTTGAGCTCCCATTAGTCCCAAAAAAATTGGTTTTTAATAAATGTCTTTCTGTTGTCTGTGCAAACGAGTGGAGCTTAAGCTACTGGACCGATTTTGACGAAATTTGAGAAGGAGAAAGTCTAAAAACTACGTCTAACATTATAAATATAGGGAAGTTAATGATCACAGATAGTTATTGTTCTTAGAGGTAAGGAATAGTTCCTTGTAACACCATGAACATCCGTAATAAGCGTTCCTCAGGGAAGTTCATGATTTGTTCTTAAAGACAAAATTACCACTACAACACCTAACCAAAACCTCTAACCACCTATAACCACCTATAACCCCCTATAACCACCTCTAACCACCACAAACCACCTCCAACCAGGTTTTCACTCTGACATCAATAAAGCACGTGATAAATATGAAGCTGTGTGCCACACTAATTGACAGTCTATTTTAATAATATTTTTATCTTGGTTTATTTCTATCGGCATTTTTTTTGGACAGTGATTTATTAGAGTAGAACGTAATATATTCACGGTTTATGTATAAACATGCATTTAAACCATATGTATTAAACCATTTAGAGCCATATGTATACGTGGCGTGTAATCTAAAATATTTACATAGAAGCCTAAACAAATATGTATATGTTAAATACACACACAATAAATAAAAAGGTAAATAAATAGGAGAGGATAAAGGGGGGTGATGAATAAGAAAGGTTGTTTAATTTTATTTATATTATTAACTGTGTTTTATCTACCTCATTAATATATGCTTTTCTAATAATGAATACTAGAAAAAAAAATGATATTTTTTTTTTTATTATTCCTTAGTTACTAAAATATTTATAAATTAAACAAAAATTAAAGATTTGTTTTAAAGACGATAATTGCTCTAAGACACATGAATGTGATCATAAACATTTATTCATGTGAAACTNGATTTGATGAAATCGGAGACCTAAAAAAAATGTATTCTTCGAAACAATCACATATCTTCCGTTATCTTTGGTATGCTCAGAATCTAAAAGAGGGAAAAATTAAATAAATTTGACAGTAACAGGTTTTCACTCTGACATCAATAAAGCACGTGATAAATATGAAGCTGTGTGCCACACTAATTGACAGTCTATTTTAATAATATTTTTATCTTGGAACATCCCTCATTAAAATCTATTTTGAACTGATGCCATCATTGCTCCATTACTTTTTCGCCCTACTTTTACTCTATCTCCCTACTTTTTGAGTTCAGGGAAGAAAATACCTGCTTTAGTCCCTCTAAACTAATCCAAAATCACAACTTTTTTCTCCCAACTGGATATAAAACTGATTTATTCGCAGGAAGAATCCAGTTACAAAAGCTTTATCGCTTCCAAAATGCAATTATCTGAACTCTCTGTGCTATTGCAGAATTGAGGATCTCACAACTTCTGTCAAGGTAAAGTATAAAATTAATTTATTATAGATAAAGAGATTAGAGTTCAGATTTTTTTGACATTTTCATGTCTAGGTTATGGCACATAAACTCGAAAAAGCGTTACTAGAAATCGAAACCAAAAAGCGTTACTAGAAATCGAAACCAAAAAGCGTTACTAGAAATCGAAACCAAAAAGCGTTACTAGAAATCGAAACCAAAAAGCGTTACACGTGTAACACGAAGTTGGGAGGATATTTCTTTAATTTTTTTTACTTTCTCATATAAAGAGAAAGTATCGGCGCGAAAATTCGAGTTTGAGATTTTGATAGATTTACACGTTTTGAGCTCCCATTAGTCCCAAAAAAATTGGTTTTTAATAAATGTCTTTCTGTTGTCTGTGCAAACGAGTGGAGCTTAAGCTACTGGACCGATTTTGACGAAATTTGAGAAGGAGAAAGTCTAAAAACTACGTCTAACATTATAAATATAGGGAAGTTAATGATCACAGATAGTTATTGTTCTTAGAGGTAAGGAATAGTTCCTTGTAACACCATGAACATCCGTAATAAGCGTTCCTCAGGGAAGTTCATGATTTGTTCTTAAAGACAAAATTACAACTACAACACCTAACCAAAACCTCTAACCACCTATAACCACCTATAACCCCCTATAACCACCTCTAACCACCACAAACCACCTCCAACCAGGTTTTCACTCTGACATCAATAAAGCACGTGATAAATATGAAGCTGTGTGCCACACTAATTGACAGTCTATTTTAATAATATTTTTATCTTGGAACATCCCTCATTAAAATCTATTTTGAACTGATGCCATCATTGCTCCATTACTTTTTCGCCCTACTTTTACTCTATCTCCCTACTTTTTGAGTTCAGGGAAGAAAATACCTGCTTTAGTCCCTCTAAACTAATCCAAAATCACAACTTTTTTCTCCCAACTGGATATAAAACTGATTTATTCGCAGGAAGAATCCAGTTACAAAAGCTTTATCGCTTCCAAAATGCAATTATCTGAATTCTCTGTGCTATTGCAGAATTGAGGATCTCACAACTTCTGTCAAGGTAAAGTATAAAATTAATTTATTATAGATAAAGAGATTAGAGTTCAGATTTTTTTGACATTTTCATGTCTAGGTTATGGCACATAAACTCGAAAAAGCGTTACTAGAAATCGAAACCAAAAAGCGTTACTAGAAATCGAAACCAAAAAGCGTTACTAGAAATCGAAACCAAAAAGCGTTACTAGAAATCGAAACCAAAAAGCGTTACTAGAAATCGAAACCAAAAAGCGTTACTAGAAATCGAAACCAAAAAGCGTTACTAGAAATCGAAACCAAAAAGCGTTACTAGAAATCGAAACCAAAAAGCGTTACTAGAAATCGAAACCAAAAAGCGTTACTAGAAATCGAAACCAAAAAGCGTTACTAGAAATCGAAACCAAAAAGCGTTACTAGAAATCGAAACCAAAAAGCGTTACTAGAAATCGAAACCAAAAAGCGTTACTAGAAATCGAAACCAAAAAGCGTTACTAGAAATCGAAACCAAAAAGCGTTACTAGAAATCGAAACCAAAAAGCGTTACTAGAAATCGAAACCAAAAAGCGTTACTAGAAATCGAAACCAAAAAGCGTTACTAGAAATCGAAACCAAAAAGCGTTACTAGAAATCGAAACCAAAAAGCGTTACTAGAAATCGAAACCAAAAAGCGTTACTAGAAATCGAAACCAAAAAGCGTTACTAGAAATCGAAACCAAAAAGCGTTACTAGAAATCGAAACCAAAAAGCGTTACTAGAAATCGAAACCAAAAAGCGTTACTAGAAATCGAAACCAAAAAGCGTTACTAGAAATCGAAACCAAAAAGCGTTACTAGAAATCGAAACCAAAAAGCGTTACTAGAAATCGAAACCAAAAAGCGTTACTAGAAATCGAAACCAAAAAGCGTTACTAGAAATCGAAACCAAAAAGCGTTACTAGAAATCGAAACCAAAAAGCGTTACTAGAAATCGAAACCAAAAAGCGTTACTAGAAATCGAAACCAAAAAGCGTTACTAGAAATCGAAACCAAAAAGCGTTACTAGAAATCGAAACCAAAAAGCGTTACTAGAAATCGAAACCAAAAAGCGTTACTAGAAATCGAAACCAAAAAGCGTTACTAGAAATCGAAACCAAAAAGCGTTACTAGAAATCGAAACCAAAAAGCGTTANCTAGATGCAAGATATGTACTAGATGCAAGATATGTGCTAGATGCAAGATATGTGCTAGATGCAAGATATGTACTAGATGCAAGATATGTGCTAGATGCAAGAAGATATGTGCTAGATGCAAGTTTGGGCTTAGCTCGATATTTCTTGTTTGTTCTTAGGCACTGATGATGGCCCTTTGAAGGCTCAAAGCTGCTTTGGCATTAAAAATCTTCAATCATCAATTTGCGTGGAGAGACTGATATTGTTATTCCTTATGGCTCTTGGATATTGTTAATAATAATTATTTTGTTTTACAGTATTACATTCACAGTCCATACGAAATACCTGATAGTTCAGATAAGTACTATATAGTTGGACTAAACATGGAAAGAGATACAACTTTTCAGTTTTTAGAAACAGTTGCCTCGGAACAGCTGAGAAGACTGGAACCCAGACAGCGAAATTGCAGGTAACAGTATTTATCTACGATTGATACGTAATATAAACATTGTATCTCTGTTTAGATTCGTAGAAAGTGATTCTTTACGCACCTGTATTAATTGCGCTTGCGTGTCTCGTAGTTTTGAAGAATGCCCTCTTCTTTACCACTCTAGAGCCGAAAAGAAGAAGAATTCTTCAACTTTACACACGATTAGCGAGTTTGTTTACATTTAACATAACTAATTTGATGTATATTTATTATTGAATAATACGCCTTCCGAAATAATTAATTCGGCACAAAATACAACTAATGAATTAATGTCATCTTTATCAAAAGAGAAATACGAGCTTACATACAGAAAGTTTATAATAATTTTTCTCTGTATTTATTATTAAAATCTAAAAATCGTATATAAAGTACGGTAGGCAACTCGTGCGAAAAAGGCATTTTGCATTACTCGGGTGGTTTTACTACCCTCGCTATCGCCCGGGTGCACTCCACACTCGCATGCACAATGCTTCTTTTCACACTCAACGCGTAATGTACTATTACATTATTCTACATCATTTATACATCATTCTACATCATTCATACATCATTCTAATTGATTATTTATACCACTCAACCATTATGCTTTCGAGCTTAACAAAAATGTAATAAAAGTTATGTGTCCAATTTCAAAAATCCTAAGGTAGGACTCCGTATTTCTTCCACTTCATGAAAAAACATTCAAATTTCGTTTTGTGGAGCGAAATTGCAGGTAACAACATTTTCATTCCATTCAAATAGACCATTACCACAACCACAACCACCATTCAACCCACATACTGCCGTGCTAAGCAAAAAAAACAACCGTATCTGCCGTTTTTTTGGACAAAAAAGTTTTGAGATAATCGACTTTTTTCAAAGTAAAAAGTAAGTAAGTAAAAAGTAAGTAAGTTTTCAAAGTATAAAGGCTTATAACTCCCTTATTATTTGTCAGATTTTTTATTAGTTTATATCAATGAATTAAGAATTTTATTCTCTTTAGAGCCACATTAGTTTTATCTAAGTTAAAGAAATACATTTTTGGGGGAATCAAATTTATGAGATAAGGTGTTTTTCTATCTGAATATAACAGGTGTAAACGTAACTGTGGAGTAAGTTGACTGTGATTTGAGAAGCGAAATTACCGTATCTATCGTCAGATACGGTCTTTTCCCTTCTGATTTGTCACTTAAGGCAATCTCGCTTAGTAAATATTCCTTTAATACAAAAACCTTAACTAAAAATCTCTGTTTTCTCGTATTTAGGATAAAGGGACGGCTTCGGGACCATTAAAAACGGCAAAAACGACCCCCCAAAACCCTGAAATGTCAAACCTTATTTTCGACCAAAATGACAGATACGGTTTTTTTGCTTAGCACGGCAGCATACCATTTAACTATTTAATTTGGTTTTGTTTAGGTTTTGTTCAAAATAACTACTAAAAAGCTGCAGTGCTTGATTTCTTCAAAGGTTCCTTAATTTTCATAATTTTTGCTTCCAAGTCCAAGCATACAGAATGTATCAGAAGTTACATGATAGTTCTGAATAATGTACATTCCTTATGTGCCCAACATCAAAACTCCTATGGCAGAGTTCCGTATTGAAATGTCGATCTGTGGATTTAGCCCCCCAAAAACATATCCCTGATTCAATATTTTGCCGGCACTTCTTTAGATTGTTACTCCCCTTATAAAAAAACCAGAGGGGAGTAACAATCTAAAGAAGATATACGGAATGATCTTTAGACTGTTACTCCCCTTATAAAAACAGAAGTGTCATATTCCTTTGTCCCAAAAAGCATTGGAAAAATCCTTTTGTCTTAATAGTTATTTAGTCTGTCATGTTTATTCTAAAACAACGTAGAGGAGTAACAATCTAAAGAAGTGCCATTTTGCCATGAAATAGAGGAAAATAAGCATTTTTATTTGTTTATTCCTAGGTACTGGGACGAGCCAGAAGCTGGAAGTAATTTGGAAGTTTACTCTTATAATCTTTGTAGAATGGATTGTCGGAAGAAACTAGCTCTACAGTTGTGCGGATGTCTTCCATATTTCTACTTGCAACAAAGTAAATTTAATACTCTTCTAACTTTTATACTAACGAACTGCGCTTATACTAACGCTTATACTAACGAACTGACGACAAAAGACAAATCACTTTGGACGGCAACTAAAAGGATAACTTCAGATAAGATCATACCATCTCCACTTAAAAAAGAAGATAATTCCTGGGCGAAGACTGATGAAGAAAAAGCTGAATTATTTGCAAGACATTTACAAGACGTTTTTAAACCTCATCCTGACATCTTTGACCAAACACATATTGACAAAATAGACAGTGAACTCCTTTCTCCTCTTCAACTCTCCCCCCCCCCCTCCTAAAGCATTCTCTCCTTCTGATATTGCCTATTCCATAAAACAACTACCTTCCCGAAAAGCTCCCGGCTACGCCCTTATAACTTTATCTATTCTAAAACAGTTACCCAATAAAGGAATCCTTCTCCTAACCTAAATATACAATGCTGTCCTTCGCACCACATATTATCCTATCCTTTGGAAATTTTCCGTTGTAATGATGATACTAAAACCCAATAAACCTGCACATAGCCCATCTTCCTATCGCCCCATTAGCTTACTTCCAGTAATGGGGAAAATCCTCGAGAAACTTATCCTTCGAAGATTAAATCCTATCCTTAAGTCCCAAAATGTTCTTCCGAATCATCAACTAGGATTTAGATCCCAACACTCTACCAAACAACAGTGCCATCGCCTAGTTGATGTCATATCTTCCTTCCTTGAGCGGAAACAGTACTGCTCGGGCGTGTTTCTCGACGAGGCTCAAGCTTTTGATCGGGTCTGGCACGCCGGGTTGCTGTGGAAGCTCAAGCAATTCCTCCCTTTTACATACCTCCTTATCCTTAAATCCTATCTCAGTGAGCGCTATTTCAAAGTCACTCAAAACCAATCCTTTTCCAAAACCTACCCCGTGCTGGCTGGTGTCCCCCAGGGCAGCATCCTCGGTCCTCTCCTTTACACCGTCTACACTTCCGACCTTCCTGAATATCCTACCACAATTTTATCAACATTTGCCGACGATAAAAGTATTCTCTCAACCCACGAAGATCCTATCGTAGCTTCAAACCAACTTCAAAATCACTTAAATCTCCTGGGCCCTTGGTTGAGAAAATGGAGGATCAAAATTAACGAACGTAAAAGTGTACATGTCACTTTTTCGCTACGTCGAGGAACATGTCCTTCAGTCACTCTCAACCAAATTCCTATTCCTCAGTCAGAGCAGACCCACTATCTAGGACTACATTTTGATAGAAGACTGACTTGGGCTACACACACAAAACAAAAAAGACAACAGACTAACAGACGGTACAAACTATTGACTAGACTTCTAAATAATCAATCTAAACTCTCGCTATCTAATAAACTCCTTATCTATAATTCTATTATTAAACCAACCTGGACGTACGGACTTGAGTTATGGGGAACAGCAAAGCATTCCAATTTAAAAAGGCTCCAAACACTACAATCCATTATACTCCGCAAAATTGCAAACGCACCTTTTTATGATTCCAACCTAATCCTCCACAATGACTTCAATGTTCCCTTCGTTGGAGACCTATCAGTTTCCCGTTATCAGACTTTTCATAGTTCCCTAGCTTCCCATCCAAATCCATTAGTACAATCCCTCTCCACCCGCACGATACCCAGTAACCCTCCTCGCCGTCTTAAAAGAATGTGGCCTCACGATCACCTATGCGATTAGGAGCAAAAAAAAAAAAAAAAAAAAAACTTTGGTTCTTCTCAATATTTTTAGATGGAGCTTATAAATTGAGCAACATGTTTGCCCTCACCTGTGAAAAAAAAAAAAAAATCGATTTCATTTAGCCAGTTTTGTACCTATAAATTCGGACTGGGGCGACAGACACACATACCCACATACATACACGAAAATGTTAACGGAGAAAAAAAGGTTCAAAATTAAGGGATTCGGTTTTTGGAATGTATAAAATGAAAAAGTGTCCGAAAAATGTTCAATTCTGACCAATGTACTGACAAAAATTTAATTTTATATACATAGATTTCTACGATATATAAATACTCGTGTAGAGCAAGGTAGAGGGGAAATTCAATAGGATTGCTTTAGATTGTCGGATAGAAATCATTTGGTAAAATCCAGCGGAAAGTAGCGCCAAAACAATGGATTCATTTAGACAGCATGTGGAGTTTTCAACTGTTTCACCGAACAATGCAACCTCATTTGAACTAGATTTTCTAACACATCGCTTAGATTCACCCACGNTGTCGATCTGTGGATTTAGCCCCCCAAAAACATATCCCTGATTCAATATTTTGTTGGCACTTCTTTAGATTGTTACTCCCCTTATAAAAAAAAACAGAGGGGAGTAACAGTCTAAAGAAGATTATTCCGTATACCTTCTTTAGACTGTTACTCCCCTTATAAAATCAGAAGTGTGATATTCCTTTGTCCCAAAAAGAATTGGATTAAAAATCCCTTTGTCTTAATTAGTTATTTTGTCAAAGTCATTTTTATTCTAATACAACGTAGAGGAGTAACAATCTAAAGAAGTACCATTTTGCCATGAAATAGAGGAAAATAAGCATTTTTATTTGTTTATTGCTAGATATTGGGACGAGCCTGAAGCTGGAAGTAATTTGGAAGTTTACTCTTATAATCTTTGTAGAATGGATTGTCGGAAGAAACTAGCTCTACAGTTGTGCGGATGTCTTCCATATTTCTACTTGCAACAAAGTAAATTTAATACTCTTCTAACTTTTCAATCTTATTAACATAGGTACAACAACATTATTTATGCATCCGTGCTTACAGAAGCTATGGACTCAACGAAAGCTATATGTAATATGTAATTGGTCCGAAGAACCAACATTTTTTGACATTTCATGTTTAGGCTGTGGAACATAAAAAGCGTTATGTTACTTAAAAACTCAGAAAAGTGTAAAAGAGAGTTAGAAAGCTGTAGGAGGTCTGCAATCCAGTCCAGCTGTAGAGGCCTCCCCTACCACGCTTCGCAGAGCCGAAAAGAGTTCCACTGGTACCAGGGAAGTAGGTACTCGCAGGAGGTAGTGGTATTTGCACTAGACGTTGCACTAGGCTAGAGGAAAAAAATGGACTCGAAGGTAACCGACGACGCGACATGTAGTTCGGCTATTTTCGGGTCTCCCCCACTCTAGCCTTATAGCACAGCGCTAGTTTTGATCTCCGAGAAGAGCACGTCTCAAAGCCTTCCTTGTCTCTGTTTTATGGATCTTATTTCAAAAATTCCAAGACAGAAATCCGTTTCGGACATCAGGGAACATTTACCTGTGCCAGTCATATCCTATCCAATATTTCTTCCAAAACAAACAAAATGTTTATCTCATCAAAAGATGATGAGATAAACATCATCGATTTTAATCACGATTTTAATCGTGAGTCTTTTTCCGTCCTAAAATTCCAATCTTAAATTTTGTGCTCACGTTTGCACCATTGTTACATGAGAACTCTTGGACGGATAAGGCTGTCCAACGTACTTAGCCTAAATATTATTAAAAGGGACATAATCCGTCAACTCTTACTGAAGTTAATTGCTACCCATTTGAACATTACTGAGCTCAATACGCTTGCTTCTACAGTTTTCGCGCGTTATGAGTGCGACTTTTGACAGGGCGGGTAAATCCAAAAAACTTGGGTTGGAAAGCCAATGAGAAGTCAGGATTTTGAATTCTAGAAGGTCGGGTCAACTAGGCAAACAAAAATGTCACTGGTCTCACCCCTCCCACAGACCTAGTGGCATTATTTTTTTCTCATTTATGTTTGTCAATCTGATAGTCAAAAGTCACAACTTGTAACGAAAATGCTGCAAAAAAATGAAGATGGATAGATTTGATAGCAAACTAAACCTATAGACATGGTTATAACATTTTTGTTGAGAAAAATGTGTTTTTTCTGGTTATTTTCTATCGCGCCAAAAAAAAAAAAAATGCTTGAACCAAAATGTATTTTCTTCTGTGTATTCTATTTTCTATCGCGCCAAAATAATTTTAATTAACTCATTACTACTTTGTAATTATTAATATATATTTATTTTTTAAAAACTAATTGTAGATGAGGTTAAAGTTTGCGATGTATCAGGACTTGCATGCTTGGCTGATCACATGGAAACACTGGTTCGACTGGTAGATCCGATGGGAAAGAAAATCAAGTGCTCCTGTCTATTCCAGTGTGACAGTTCTGTGTTTTATGTTGATAAGGATAAGGTCAGAGGATGGTAAGTTCGACATTTGATATCAACTATATTGGGGGCCTGCTCTTAGCAGAGCAGTTACTCTTTAATCGTTACAGTCAAGTAGCATCGATCACCACTTTGATACAGTGACTGCCAAATCTAGATTAAATTCCTAGACCAGGCTCCCTGTTCAGTATTCACTCAGCATTGCTTCTATAAATGACGAGCTACTCGAAAGAGACGTCTCCAGCAGGTTTCGGCCTATAAAAACACAGTCGACATGGTGGTTTGATAATAATTATGAATCAAACGAATGCAGAGTTGTGTAGCCATGGTTTACTGACCAACAATACACTCATGTATGACGAGTTTAGTTGCCTTGCATCAATCCAGTTTAGGATGAGTACAGCAATGATGGGCTTTTATGGTTTGAAATAAGAAAAATATTTACTCAATGTTCATGTTATAACAGAGAGCTTTGATCCTTAGTAACATATTAAACATGTCTTCCAATTCAGGAATGTACGTGCTGGTCTACAGTCTGTGCCAAACGAGATTTAGCGCGCAAATGGAGTGGGGAGCCAATGAGAGCTCAAGATTTCCCTCTGAATAACCATGTAAGAAGGAGAATGTAGTGGCTTTATTTTTTCTCTCAGAGGTTGGCTAATCTGTGTGTTACTCGATTTCCCGCGCTGTCAACGCACTAACTCTCGTTAGGCACAGACTGTAAGCCCTCTTAATTTGCGCTCGCAGGTCTAAGGTCTAAGACCTCTTAATTGGCAGGCCTAAGCCCACTTTATTTGAAGGCCTAAGCCCTCTTCATTTGCGATCCTGATACCATTTTATTTGCCGCCCTAATCCCATTTTATTTGCAGGCTTAAGCCCACTTTATTTGAAGGCCTAAGTCCTCTTCATTTGCAGGCCTAATCCCCACTTCATTTGCTGTCCTAATGCCACTTTATTTGCTGCCCTAATCCCACTTTATTTGCAGGCCGAAGGCCTAAGCCCTCTTCATGCCTAAAGTATTTAATATGCCATCAGATCATTGAAGGAAATCACCTTATAAGATTAAAGTAAACAATTTCTTAATTTTAACAAGTATGTTCTATGTACACATTATTTTACGTTGAGAGTCACTTTTGTTGTGTCTGTGTTTCCATAAATTTCTCTGATTTACAGAATTCACTTATTTTATTTGATGATTTTGACCTTAATTATTATTTTANATATTTTTGTCATAGATACACATCAATAGTTAAAAACAATCTTTATCACTTCATAGCGGTGTCGCTGTTGGTTTTACTAAAACCATTTTCTTGAAATAATGTTCTCAATGAATAGGTGATGACATCAGAATCATTTTCCGTCCTGAAATTTCAGTTTTAATTTGAAGCTCACGTTTACGCGAGCGTTGCACGCGAACTGTTTGGCAGATCACGCTGTCCAACGAACTAAGCCTGAGCATTAGTAAAAGGAACATGTACACCAAATTTCAACCAAATCGTTCAACTTTGACTCAAGTGATCGTCGGACTCGCAAACGTTACAGACAGACAGATATTTTGATGAATGTAAAAATCTCTCTTCAATTATTTCGCGAACGGCACTAAGAGTANCAACATGTCTTCCAATTCAGGAACGTAGGAGCAGGTCCAAGTCCACTTAATTTGCAGGTCTACAGACTGTGCCAAACGAGAGTTAGTGCGTTGACAGCGCGGGGAAAAACTAGCAAATGGGGGGTGGGGAGCCAATGTGAGCTCAAGATTTGCCCTCTGGATAACCATAGAAGAAGGTAAATGTAGTGGCTTTATTTCTTCCCTCAGAGGTTGGCCAATCTTTGTCACTCGATTTCCCGCGCTGTCAACTCACTAACTCTCGTTTGGCACAGACTGTAAGCCCTCTTAATTTGCAGGTCTAAGCCTTCTTAATTTGCAAGTCTAAGCCCTCTTAATTTGCAAGTCTAAGCCCTCTTAATTTGCAGGTCTAAGCCCTCTTAATTTGCAAGTCTAAGCCCTCTTAATTTGCAAGTCTAAGCC
>KZ654245.1:3174-14741 GCA_001010745.2 Gerris buenoi
ATAGAGACAACAGGTCCCCCAGTGTTCTCGAAAGCTCGAAGGTTATATGGCGAGAAACTAAAAGCTGCGAAGCGGGAATTTCAGGTGATGCTCGATTGTAAAGTATTGTATGTCCCTTCGAAGTCGCCTTGGGCAAGTCCTCCACACATTTTCCCCAAGAAGGATGGGGGTTGGCGCCCTTGCGACGATTACGGACTCTTAAACGCGGTTACAAAACCGGACCGCTACCCCATCCCTCATATTATGGATTTTAATTTCAACCTACGAGGCAAGCGTATATTTACGAAGTTAGACCTAGTTCGGGCGTACAACCAAATACCCATGAAGCCCGAGGATATCGAGAAAACCACCATTATAATTCCTTNCAGTCGGTCAGATAAGAAAAGACCATGAAAGTGCAAGGACCCACTCTCGAGCTCAGTCAGAACGTGTCACGAGATCCCGCAGCCGGTTCAACGGGCGTAATTCAACTGGTGACGAATGCTGTACCACCGACAGTTTGGAACCGACGCTAATAAATGCCGATCTCCATGCATGTATGCCCCTAAATATTTTAATGCGGAAAACTAGACCCCCTGCCTCAATCCGCGGCATGTGGACCAGGGGAGTCTCGCCGCCTTTTCGTAACGGATAACGTCACAAATAAACGCTATCTTATTGACACCGGGTCTGACGTATCTGTCATACCTCCCACCACGTACGACATTAAAAACGGCCCTGGCAAATGTACTCTATTCGCCGCGAACGGAACGCCACTTAAGATATACGGTCAGAAGTTGGTCACTGTCGACCTCGGACTTCGTCGGACATTTAGCTGGCCCTTCATCATAACCGAGGTTACGAAGCCTATCATCGGTGCTGATTTCCTTAGCTATTTCAACCTACTTGTAGATCTTCACAGCAAACAGCTCAGGGACGGAAGCACCGGTCTCGTAGTAACAGCTTCGATCGGGTACAGCGAAGTGTCACGTATCAGTTCACTACTCCAAGACGGGACAAATTACAACATGCTACTCCGTAAGTACCCCGAAATAACTCGTCCCCCTGTTTTTCCAAGGCAGCAAAACATCAAAACAGAGCATTGTATAGAGACAACAGGTCCCCCAGTGTTCTCGAAAGCTCGAAGGTTATATGGCGAGAAACTAAAAGCTGCGAAGCGGGAATTTCAGGTGATGCTCGATCTAAGTATTGTATGTCCCTTCGAAGTCGCCTTGGGCAAGTCCTCCACACATTTTCCCCAAGAAGGATGGGGGTTGGCGCCCTTGCGGCGATTACGGACTCTTAAATGCGATTACAAAACCGGACCGCTACCCCATCCCTCATATTATGGATTTTAATTTCAACCTACGAGGCAAGCGTATATTTACGAAGTTAGACCTAGTTCGGGCGTACAACCAAATACCCATGAAGCCCGAGGATATCGAGGAAGCCACCATTATAATTGCAACGCTTTATAGACGAGGTATTACGTGGCTATGAAAACGTCTACGCTTATATCAACGATGTTCTAATCGCATCGGAGAACGAAGAAGACCATCTGCAGACACTCGACCTAGTGTTCGCACGCTTAAAGGAATACGGCCTTTGCATCAACGCGAACAAATGCCAATTCGGGCAGGCCAGTCTGACTTTTTTAGGCTGCGAAATATCTGCTGAAGGTGTCAAGCCATCCTCCGACATAGTTCGTACAATTATGGGAATGGAACGGCCAAATAACATCTGCGGTCTTCGTAAGTTTCTCGGCACGATGAACTTTTATCGCCGCTTCATCAGAAGTGCCGCCTGGCCACAGGTATCCTTAAACGTATTCCTGAAAGGTTCCCGTAAAAGCGACAACCGACCCGTTCCCTGGACGAATGAATCGGAGGCTGACTTCCGTCGCTGTAAGGAAGCACTCACTCAAGCCGCCATGCTCGTACATCCATTCGCGAAAGCTCAGCTGTATATCACTGCCGACGCTTCAAGCTTGGCTCTAGGCGCCGCGTTCGAGCAAGAAGTGAATGGTAAAAGAGAACCGATCTCGTTCTTCTCGAGAAAATTGAGTCCCACTGAACAGCGTTACTCCACTTATGATCGGGAGTTGCTCGCCGCATACTGCGCTGTAAAGTTTTTTCGACATCACATCGACGGCCGCAATCCTATCTTGTTGACAGACCATCGTCCAATAACATTCGCGTTCCAGCAGAAATCGGATAAGGCGTCCCCTCGACAATCTCGACACCTTGAGTTCATCTCTCAGTTTACGACAGACATTCGTTATATCAAAGGCGAGAAGAATGTCGTCGCCGATTTTCTGTCTCGGATGTCAACCGAAAGTCCGTCCGATGAAATTAGTGTGCTGAATTACGCGCAGTTGGAAAAAGAACAAGCGGGTGATACAGATCTACAAAACACCATCAAGAAGCGAGACGGTTGTCTTCAACTNACGTATCTGTCATACCTCCCACTACTGACGACATTAGAAACGGCCCTGGCAAATGTACTCTGTTCGCCGCGAACGGAACGCCACTTAAGACGTACGGTCAGAAGCTGGTCACTGTCGACCTCGGACTTCGTCGAACATTTAGTTGGCCCTTCATCATAGCCGAGGTTACGAAGCCTATCATCGGTGCTGATTTCCTTAGCTATTTCAACCTACTGGTAGATCTTCGCAGAAAACAGCTCAGGGACGGAGGCACCGGCCTCGTAGTAACAGCTTCGATCGGGTACAGTGAAGTGTCACGAGTCAGTTCACTGCACCAAGACGGTACCAAGTACAACATGCTACTCCGTAAGTACCCCGAAATAACTCGTCCCCCTGTTTTTCCAAGGCAGCAAAACATCAAAACAGAGCATTGCATAGAAACAACTGGTCCCCCAGTGTTCTCGAAAGCCCGAAGGTTATACGGCGAGAAACTAACAGCTGCGAAGCGGGAATTTCAGGTGATGCTCGATCTAGGTCTTGTACGTCCTTCGAAGTCGCCTTGGGCAAGTCCTCTACACATTGTCCCCAAGAAGGATGGGGGTTGGCGCCCTTGCGGCGATTACGGACTCTTAAATGCGGTTACAAAACCGGACCGCTACCCCATCCCTCATATTATGGATTTTAATTTCAACCTACGAGGCAAGCGTATATTTACGAAGTTAGACCTAGTTCGGGCGTACAACCAAATACCCATGAAGCCCGAGGATATCGAGAAAACCACCATTATAATTCCTTTTGGGTTGTTCGAGTCGCCGGTCATGACATTCGGACTGCGTAATAGGGGCCATACTATGCAACGCTTTATGGACGAGGTATTACGTGGCTATGAAAACGTTTACGCTTATATCAACGATGTTCTAATCGCATCGGAGAACGAAGAAGACCATCTGCAGACACTCGACCTAGTGTTCGCACGCTTAAAGGAATACGGCCTTTGCATCAACGCGAACAAATGCCAATTCGGGCAGGCCAGTCTGACTTTTTTAGGCTGCGAAATATCTGCTGAAGGTGTCAAGCCATCCTCCGACATAGTTCGTACAATTATGGGAATGGAACGGCCAAATAACATCTGCGGTCTTCGTAAGTTTCTCGGCACGATGAACTTTTATCGCCGCTTCATCAGAAGAGCCGCCTGGCCACAGGTATCCTTAAACGTATTCCTGAAAGGTTCACGTAAAAGCGACAACCGACCCGTTCCCTGGACGAATGAATCGGAGGCTGACTTCCGTCGCTGTAAGTCAGATCCGCGATCAATTCGGAAGAATATTTGTCCCTAAGTCTCTTCGCAGAGAGGTTTTCGATCAAATGCACGGATTATGTCATCCTGGGATTCGAAAGACCCGCCGGTTGATCAGTGAACGATTCGTGTGGCCATCTCTCGCTAAGGACTGCAACACCTGGACGCGTGGTTGTCTCTCCTGTCAGAAGGTGAAGACTCATCGTCACCCTCAAAGTCAGCTGGCCGACGTCCCTATACCTAAAGGGCGATTTGAACACGTCCACATCGACATCGTGGGCCCGTTGCCCGAGTCACAAGGCTATCGATATTGCCTTACCACGATTGACCGACTGACGAACTGGACGGAAGCAATGCCAATTAAAGACATCACCGCCGAAACTGTCGTTGTCGAATTTTACAGTGGTTGGATATCTCGATTCGGTGCTCCTGCCACAGTAACTACTGACAGAGGACGGCAGTTTGAGTCATCTTTATTTCGTGCCCTTACATCTCTTCTCGGAACTAATCACATTAGAACGACCGCGTATCATCCTCAAGCCAACGGAAAAATAGAGCGCTTGCACAGAACCCTGAAATACGCATTTAAGCGTAAACAAGGTACGAACTGGGTCGAACTGTTGCCATCGGTTCTCCTCGGCTTGAGGGCAGTACCCGGACCATCAAGCCACTCCGCCGCCGAATTAATCTACGGTCAGCATCTTCACCTTCCAGGTGAATATTTTCAAACAAGTGAACTTTCTGCAGCCTCAGGGGTTCGTATCTCGACTGCGGGAGCACTTAAGACGCATACGTCCATCGCCGACATGCTACCGCAGGAATGAAGTATTCATGCATCCTGAACTGCAGAAGACGAAACCCATTCATCCACCCACTCAAATCAGACCTCAAGAAGTCGTAAAAACAACAAGATCCGGACTGCGTATACGTTTTCCTACACGAATGACGTCGTGACTGGGGGGGGAGCCCTGTAGGGACACGATGTCACTTTAACAAGTAAACAAACTTTTGTAAATATATAAACATAGTTTAGTTGCTCTTGCATCTTTGACCCGTTGCGTATAAATTATTTGTAGGCTTAAGAAACCTTACAATACCTTGAAGAGTTTGGAGGGACAATTTATATAACTGCGCATGTCGTACGTACCAATACTGGATATTGTCAGAGGATCGTTTGGACTCTGCAATAAAAGGTTTCCCAAACGATCTCAGCGTTAGTTGGAACCATTTGAATACGAAACACTGTCACAAGTCGGGTTGGAACGTATTGTTATCCTTTGCGGATGCCAGTGATGATCCGACGGACGGTACACGGCTTGGTTGAAACAAACCGTTTATAAACTTTGAACAAATCAACAAATTGCTATGACAGTAAATTCACTTACATTATTAATATATTTAATTTTGGTATAAGAATATTTTAACANAACTGTTGCCATCGGTTCTCCTCGGCTTGAGGGCAGTACCCGGACCATCAAGCCACTCCGCCGCCGAATTGCTCTACGGTCAGCATCTTCACCTCCCAGGTGAATATTTTCAAACAAGTGAACTTTCTGCAGCCTCAGGGTTGGACGGAACGTTCGTATCTCGACTGCGGGAGCACTTAAGACGCATACGTCCATCGCCGACATGCTACCACAGGAATGAAGTATTCGTGCATCCTGAACTGCAGAAGTGCACTCACGTATTCCTACGAAGGGATTTGGTGAAGGGGGCGCTCGAACTGCAATTCTCCGGCCCTCACAAGGTTTTATCAAAAAATTAAAAGTTCTTTAAAATAGAGCTCAACGGTAAGCCCGATACTGTTACTGTCGACCGAATGAAACCAGCCTTTCTCGTGGAAGAAAATACTCCACCTACGCAGGACTTGGTGGCACCCATCCATCCTACGCAGGGCCTGACGAAACCCATTCATACACCCACTCAAATCAGACCTCAAGAAGTCGTAAAAACAACAAGATCCGGACTGCGTATACGTTTTCCTACACGACTGACGTCGTGACTGGGGGGGGAGCCCTGTAGGGACACGATGTCACTTTAACAAGTAAACAAACTTTTGTAAATATATAAACATAGTTTAGTTGCTCTTGCATCTTTGACCCGTTGTGTATAAATAATTTGTAGGCTTAAGAAACCTTACAATACCTNAAAAAAAAAAAAAAAAAAAAAAATGAAAATTACTTATCCATTTTGGCAAACTATCCCCCAAATCTCATTGCTCCAAAACTTTCTCAACATTTTTGGGGCACCATTTAACAAAAAATAAGATTTTCGGACGTTTGCCCTATTTTTGTAGAAAAAGTTCTTATGAATCTTCTTCTTCTTTTTTTCATTCATTATGATTCTTCTTCTTCCCTTCTCGTGGTTTTTTAACTGCCTAAGATAACGGGTCTCCTCGTGGTTTCTGAGAATGCCTTACTCACCAAATTTCAAGCAATTCGGTTCAGTTCCTCAAATTTTGGAGGTGAAAACCCCAATTAAATGGCCTAATAAGTCTTATTGAAAAACTGATAACACTATAATCAGCTAGACAGAATCAGCTAGAATGTTAGATTCTATGTTAAAGATATATGAGAAGACACTGAGATACTGGATACTTTATATTTAAGCAAAGAATATTTTATAACACACATCACTTATAAAAAAATATGAATTAATAATAATCTGACATTTGACAGATACATATTTAAAAAAATATTTCATTTGTTTTTCCNTAGAGACAACAGGTCCCCCAGTGTTCTCGAAAGCTCGAAGGTTATATGGCGAGAAACTAAAAGCTGCGAAGCGGGAATTTCAGGTGATGCTCGATCTAAGTATTGTATGTCCCTTCGAAGTCGCCTTGGGCAAGTCCTCCACACATTTTCCCCAAGAAGGATGGGGGTTGGCGCCCTTGCGGCGATTACGGACTCTTAAATGCGATTACAAAACCGGACCGCTACCCCATCCCTCATATTATGGATTTTAATTTCAACCTACGAGGCAAGCGTATATTTACGAAGTTAGACCTAGTTCGGGCGTACAACCAAATACCCATGAAGCCCGAGGATATCGAGGAAGCCACCNGTGACTGGGGGGGGAGCCCTGTAGGGACACGATGTCACTTTAACAAGTAAACAAACTTTTGTAAATATATAAACATAGTTTAGTTGCTCTTGCATCTTTGACCCGTTGTGTATAAATAATTTGTAGGCTTAAGAAACCTTACAATACCTTAAAGAGTTTGGAGGGACAATTTATATAACTGCGCATGTCATACGAACTAATACTGGATATTGTCAGAGGATCGTTTGGACTCTGCAATAAAAGGTTTCCCAAACGATCTCAGCGTTAGTTGGAACCATTTGGATACGAAACACTGTCACAAGTCGGGTTGGAACGTACACGGCTTGGTTGAAACAAACCGTTTATAAACTTTGAACAAATCAACAAATTGCTGTGACAGTAAATTCACTTACATTATTAATATATTTAATTTTGGTATAAGAATATTTTAACATTATCAAATTTACAACATTTTTAATAAATTTAAAANTTTGATCCTAAAGTGCTAAAATTTACAAAAACGATTTTAGATTTGTGTTCCTGGCATGGGGTAGATGGGGGCAAAGGTCCGCACTTTTTGGTTTAGGTCTAATTTTCAGTATTTGCTTAATTTTTTTTAAAAAAATTAAAAATTACTTGTCCATTTTGGCCAACAATCCCCCAAATCTCATTGCTCCAAAACTTTCTCAACATTTTTGGGGCACCATTTAACAAAAATTATGATTTGCGGACGTTTGCACTATTTTTGTAGAAAAAGTTCTTACGAATCTTCTTCTTTTTTTTATTCATTTTGATTCTTCTTCTACCCCTCTCGTGTTTTTTTTAACTGCCTAAGACAACGGGTCTCCTCGTGGTTTCTGAGAATGCCTTACTCACCAAATTTCAAGCAATTCGGTTCAGTTCCTCAAATTTTGGAGATGAAAACCCCAATTAACTGGCCTAATAAGTCTTATTGAAAAACTGATAACACTATAATCAGCTAGACAGAATCAGCTAGAAAGTTAGATTCTATGATTTTTTTTGCACCTCCATGGTTGCATCTTAGTTGGAGCCGGGTTTGATTTATAATTTTCTAAATGAGGCATTTAAACAAACTTGCTACCCCAGGTAGCAGATCTACGTTTACTAGGAGATCTCAGGTGAAATCAGTCAATGTCTTCTTTCAGCTGCTGGCCCATGCTCAACCTTGGCCCCTGTTATAAGTTTAAAGTTCATTTTCACTCTAAAGAATGGAAAGTTTTTTTTAATTAATTGTTTAATTAAATTATTAGTTTTAATATAACCCAAGCTATCCAACACCCAATAAAAACTAAGAAATAAATACATAATTTTATGTTTGTTTATAGCATGATTTAATTATCACATATGTCTACAGAAAAACTTAAAGTTACTAATAGTTTTTGTTGTTGTTTAGGTAGTCTATAATTCGTTGAGCCTCTCTCCATCCTGTTTCTAGGGCGCCGTTCACTGTAGAATAATGGTGACGACTTGTGGCTTCTCCAGCGAATAAAACCATCTATAAATCCCAAAGCATAAGAAAATTAAATTGGGAAACGGTTAGAAACAGAGCATCAACAATATTCGTTTAATGATATATTTTACTTAGTTTAAGTTAGTATGGTTTTGGTTAAAATTCATTTAATGGCGTTTAAGTTAAAAGTTTGGAGGATTATTTCTATTATCAGTCAATAATCTAATAAAATTAGGTAATTATTATAATTTCTATTGTAATTAATATTTTAGATACACTGAGCAATACAGTTAAATAACTAACAATGCCTATGAATTAATCAGTTATTGGTGCATTTCACCAATCTGTAAATTAGTAAGCTGGTAAAAAGTATTATCTCGGACAATGCCAATTTCAGTACTATAAAAGGCCTTTTTTTATGATATCAATAATTATGAAAATTAATGTTTATTTTCTGATGTTAAATAAGATAAAAAAAATAAAATAAAAAAATAAAAAATACTTGATCCACTCATATCCTACTAAGTAGAATCCAAAAGCTACAATACAAACAAACAACTTTATTCTTCCTGGAGAGAAATTTTCTTTAAGATCATATTAACCGACGCTCGTATATTGACGTAATGTTATTCTTTAGGACGTAAAAAAATAAATTAATCAATAATTTAATTTACCGGTTTTCCCCTGTTGTTTACTAGAGGAGCGGCTAGACTTCCTCGTGGGTTGTTAAGATGCTCAGAAGCTATGCTGTTGTAACTATAAGAACCAGCGACATCTTGGTTATTCCACCAACGACTCCTGAAAAGGATCGAATAATAAAAATATAATACTTAAGATCTCATTGTTCTACAATATTTTAAGTGTTGTCAATCGTGATATAAATAGATTTCCTAGGAATGACTCTGTTAATCATTTACGGTGAGTGAGTCAATGCATTTGGATCACGGTAGCAAATAGACATGCTACATCTATCCACTATGATTTTAATTATAATCTATGCAGGCTAGCCAATTAATACAATGATAGGGAACATAGTTTTTAAATTATCTTAGTTGCCTACGACAGCAATATCATATAGACTAAACACACATTGTTGGCACATCCATCCGCTTCACATATAATTCACACATTCACACATCAGATGTATCAAATTCATTTAAAACTATTTCTCTAAGAGTAAACTGATTCAATTCATCCTATTACAAGAATTAACCTAGAAATTAAATTGATTATTACACTGTCGAATTACTCGTAATTGACAACTTAAGCAAATAATGAACAATAGGAAGAATTATTTTCGTCGATGAAAAACATTAAATCATGTATATGTTTATAGGCATTGAATCCAGTGTAGCCAACCTTTACACCTTCTCCTCTGAAGAAGGATGCTCCTATGTACTAAAAAGTTAAAACCGATCTACCTCCTTTTCACCTCCTAACTTCCTGGTACCATAATATTTAAGAGCGTCACATTTTTCATATTTCATATTCATGTCGTTTTTCGAGAAAAAAAAACTATCTTCTGTCCTCCTGCCCAGAAACATATCTATGTTATGAAAAAGCTTGTCAATTAATGGTTATTTGTTACTATCTCACATTGTGAGTATAATATACTACACATAACTAAAGATAGATCTGCAAGATAAATAATTTATCTGAGACTTTTTATTTCATCAGCAAAAATCAAATATATGATATATGTAGCAAATCCATTCCATTTATGATCTTAGAATTAATGAATTATTTCATTTACTTTACCTTAAAACAAATACAGGATCAGGTACTGTGTAAGTCTTGCCTACGTGTTGCCGAAGTATTCTCATTGCAGTGATTTTTACTTCGTAATCAGAAGCAAGTTCCATCCTTTTAGCACCACTGCCAGTAATCCACACTCCCAAAACGTGAGGATTGTGATTCTCGGATACAAACGATATGATTGCGTCTCCCCAGTCCTAAAATATGGGTCAAATCAATCAACCACATTATAAATTTAAGAAATTTCTTATCCACATAAATTTGTTGTTAGATTAGAAATAATTGTCCAAGGTTAAGAGATAAGGGGCTGCCACTGTCACATTGGATGAGTTTCGGACGAAAATTGTTTGGACGGGACGTATTCGGACTTTATCGAACAAATCATTTTCGGGTTCTGCAGTGAACAATTTTAAGTGTTCATTTTTTCCATCTTAATAACAATGATTTAGAGTTTTTGGTCAGGGCATCTAAGCATCCCAAAATATAATAAACCCAACACCTCCATCACCAGCGCGTGGAATCCCTTCTACGTGGAAATGATTTGTTTAGTTTTTCTGTTTCAATTAAAGAAAATATATATCCTCATATTTTCCTTGACTCTGCTATTTTACTAAAAGGAAGATCAAGTTCGTAAGTCAAACTTTTTTGAATTTAACAAGTTTGTACCGCATGAATAACATGGCATAAAACTTATTGAGTAATTGTAATAATTAAAAATCGTAAATGTAAATCTACTAAAAACGCAAGAGAAAACGACGAGGAAGCGCTTACATCCAGATTGACTCATATCCGTTCTAAACATAAACTTATAAAAGAAACAATATAATTTCAAATAATTACGTCAGTTTCAGATGGAAATTCTTTAGAATGAAGAGGATTAAAACCAGTAACTCCTTTTGGCCACCAGCGTTTTTCAAAGACAAGATAAATTTTGTCTACTACATCCATTCCTAGAGCCTTGAAAAATAAAATATAA
The DNA here is from genome assembly GCA_001010745.2 of Gerris buenoi. Classification (NCBI taxonomy): domain Eukaryota; kingdom Metazoa; phylum Arthropoda; class Insecta; order Hemiptera; family Gerridae; genus Gerris; species Gerris buenoi. Next base: position 14,120 of record KZ654245.1, read on the forward strand.
GTTTATAATAAAATATTAGCTTCTGAATTTCTTAAACAATAAATAATAATTGATGAATTTTGCCTTTCTAGTATTATTAACTTTAGTTCTCTTATTTTCCGACTTGGCAAATACGCAGCACAAACATATTAAACTAAACAAATCAAATGATAAATTTTAATTTTAGTGTCTTAGCACAAGAATAATATATTGTATACGACACTGCATTTTAGCTTCTCTGTGCTGCGTATCTGCCGAGTCAGAAAATATTACATTTTTTTTTTGTAATGGATAAATTGGACCTAGTAGATCTTACATGGACAAGGGAAATCTGTTGGGATTCACTTACATAAACCAATAAACAATTATATATGTATTGGATAACCTTACCTCAATAGCGTGTACTTTAGGTTTTGGAAGTGAAGGATAGAATATACGTTTATGTTTATTCTTTAGGACATTGAGTGACGGTGTGAAAATTACGAAATCAGCCCTGTATTTTAAACCTGATTCGGCCACCACTGTGACTGTATCTTGTGATGACCAATCGATCTTAGCTACTCTTGAGTAAACCTTTACCTTTTTTTCAACACCCAATCCTTTCCATGGACTCTTCTCATGGGTTCCCTGAAACCAATGAAGG
>JHBY02106086.1:0-34750 GCA_001010745.2 Gerris buenoi
AAAAAAAAAAAAATCTACATTGCGGCCAAGTCTGCTCTATCTTTAGTCCATAACCTTCCTTTATATAATGTGTACTCACATAGGAGTCTAGGAGTTACGTTGAAAACAGCAGTGTTGCTCATGAAAGTAGGAGAGAAGGGAGGTTATGAACCAAAAAAAGAGCAAACTTACTGTAGATATCACAACTTTAGTAGGCTGACTTTTTTTGGGTAGGGATTGAGGGGGACTTGGCCTTTTTTTCGCAGTTTGGTTTTTTGTTGGGGTACAAGTTTTAATACAAGGACTTTAAGCATTTAAAGACTATAATACTATTAGCTCATAAAAATATAGTTTTTATCATAAATCCTTCATATAAATGCATCATGATCGTGAGAGCTATCGCCAAGCTGTTTGTTCATAAAAACATATTTTGATGAAAATTTTCAAAACAATCACGGTTATTGTTTTTGCTAGAAATGTACTCGTAGTTAATCAGCGAATGCATTGGTGTGGGCCTAAAATTTGATAGAATGTTTTTGTTCAGTCTTGCCAAGCTTTAGTTCGATTGGATGACTAGAAGATGGTTAATTAGCCCTCCTAAACTTTGACGACAGCCAGCCGGAAAAACACAAAAGTGATATTTAAAAAATTATGATGTTGTTTACACTTAACATCCAGACTATTGACAGACAATGATTGTATTTGATGAATACATACTAAAGAAGCGAAGATTACATCGCCCTCAATCAAGTAAAACAAACATAATAAGTTGATACCGAAACCCTTTAAAAATTGTAATGCGTGTTTAGTATTCGATCTAATAAAACTTCATACATCTACTTTCACTTGTTGCATTATATTGTGTTTATTTAACAAACATCAGATTATATTGGTTTGACATATTTTTCTTTCAACATTCTTTATTTTTTACTACGTTTTTATTAACTTGGTTTCTTGTTTGTTTGTTCGTTTCTTTGTCCGGTAAAAATCTTGCAATCGAATTTTAACTAAAATCCCGAGTAGCTAGACATTTGAAACTTTCAGAACAGCTCAGAACACGATTACAATGCATTATTTTAATACTTTTAGTCATTTTTCAGCAGAATTTAATTCGTTTTCAGCAAATTTGCTGAATGAAAAGTTAGTTCGGAAAAAATCCGCAAGTTATTTTATTTGTTTTGTCATATCTCATAATATTTACAATCCTGTCAAAATGAATGACAGGATTCAAATTTATGATTTTTATAATAAGAGATAAACATTAAATGACAGCAAAACAGGAAATATATCTATTATATTATTTCAAATATATCGATGGCACGGTTTAAGAAAATTTAAAAACGTAGTATATAAAAAGTTCTTTTTAACTTGCAATTATTGTCCTTGATTTACAGTAGATACTAAAATAGTTGTAAATTTATTTATACTTCTTTGTTATATTTAGTATAATTATTTTTTTAAGATGATGTTTTCTTGCTTAAAATTGACGTTATACTATTAAAACTAGAAATGCTATAAAATTGTGACATAAAAATTTTACACTATTATAAAACTTTATTTTTATTACTTAAATTTACTTCTACTTCCAACCTAATTTTTATCCTAAGCTTTACAACATTTGGTTTCTTTACACATGCTTTAAGTGCATAATTATTCTTGCTACAGTGATAAACTTCCAAATACTTCGGCTCATTTTAGCTTACGAAGATACTTTATTTATATTTTTGTGACAAAAAAGGATAATAAAAAAAATTATTGACAGCATTAGTTTTTTAGTTTTAAGATATCAATTACTGTTTGTATAGATTTATTGCTATTATTTACAATAGCAATTAATTAATAATATTTATTGCAAATAAATTTATAATATTGTAAATATATTTATTGCTATTACAATGTACAAAGCCAGACAATTAAATGAATTAGTAATGTGTTGTAAAAGCATAATATCAATAAAGTACGTATTAGAATGCGAGAATACTATATACCTACCACACAAATTGGTCTATTTTTATACATATTTATAACAAAAGAAAATGATACAAATTTAATATTTAATATCAAAAACTTAATATTAATGCAATATACTTTTAATGTAAAAATATAAATATTATTAAAGTTAGTGAAGGTACATCAAACTGTTCTTTATAACCCTAAATTATTTATGTAATAATAAATTTATTACTTGCTGACATGCTAATCCTGGTACTTATTCGGTTTCTCGGGGAAAACAAAGGACAAATCCTAAAATCCAGGGATTACAAAAAAGGCTGGATTACGATCTTATACTGGTAACTTTACCCACATTTTCTAAAATAGTAGTTCGTCCTTAGAAAGTGCCTAGGACACAGACAACTTGTTTCATGTATCATTTTATCATCTTACCTACTTCAGTTTAGTTAAACTCTTTTTATTGCTGCATAAATTTGTACTAATATTTATGATAATATGTTTATCTCATTATCATATTTGTATTTTAGTTACTACTGATTTCATTCTTAGATTAATAACTATTTCAATTAAAAAATAACTGAGATCTACATAAGAGGGCAAGGAGCAATAGTAAAAAACTTCCTGAATAAAGCGAATATAGACAATACAGAGTGATTCACAAGATTATAAAGAAAATCTGTAATAATATTGTAATCGGTTAATCAACAGTTTTTTTAGGGCTTCACCCTGGTATTATTTGTATCAGCCCTGATGAATATTGTCGAGTTGGAGTTTTGTCTTACTGCATTTATTTGCGATAAAAGCTTGATTCGTAAGATTATCTGTTGTGCGATATTGGGTAAATTATGAGGAATACAGAAGAGGAAATCTAAGACGCAATAATCCCCACTGATTCTGATAGTAGCATGGGAAAATATGGTAGTAAAATACCTGTGGTATTAACCGCAGGTATTTTTATAATACGAGAGTAAGAGTTATTCTCTCTATAAGTGCTGACAAATTTTATTATTAGAGGTAGTTAGAGGCTCTATCCACCTCTAACCAGTCATCATGATTTTTTCTTTATAATATTATATCGGGTGGATTTTAAGTCATTGTGATATTACATATTTTATATCAACTAAAAGAACATAAGATTGTTAAAAATACTCAAATTATATGGGGCAATAACTAGGTGCAAGTACCTACCTATAGCAGCTGTATAAAGGATCTATAAAGCCTTATTTGTCATCACCATTTTGTCTTATATGATTTGTTGGTTCTAGAAAATTGGTAAATCGTTTACACAATACTTAGCAGCAAATAGCAGGCAATGACTTCTTGTATCACTGGTATTTCATTAACTTATATAAGATTAACTTCATGTTAAAAATAAAAAAAAATAAGTATTTACTGAAAACGTCAAAGCAAAACTATATTATGTATTTTCCTTGATATAGCTAATCTTGTAGACAAGGACATTTAATTACTTCGTAGTACTAAAAACATGATACGAATTAAAATTACAAAATGTATTCTCTCTAATATTATAATTTCTCTCTAATATTAATTCTCTTAATATTGAGGTCTAATCTTTAAATCTGATTTGACCACTTAATTTCCATTTGCTAGTATAAGCTGTGGCCCTTTAATTATACTTTTTTTATTGCTTACATAATTGTCTATTAATTTTACATTTGTTACTCTCAGAGTTATTTTAATAAATATAGAGTAGATAGGTCTATAATCAACGCAAACCTGATTTATTATATACAATAGATACATATATTATACATAGCCATGCACTTAATTAAGATTGAAAAATGAACTTGTCACGACATAAATGTTACTGAATACTACGAGAATGGTAATGTGGCAAAAAAAAAATCCAATTTCAGTGAAATATTTATAACCTTAGATTAAGTTATTAAAGAAAAGCTGTTTTTTTAATTAGATTTGTAACATGTATGAAAAAAAAAGTTTGGCAACTTTGGCGCCCAAGTTCGTATACTTTAATGATCTTATGCGTTTACAACCTATATTGTTGTCAATTTTCTCTTATTTTCCCCCCGTTTTTAAATCTAACAACTCTTTTTAGTCAAAATTATTTTGATCGATTTAGCAAAATGTAAAGAGCGTAGACGGTTGAAACTAATATGGGGCTACCTGCGGGCTACTTTCATCAAACCATCTAAATTTCATAAAAAATTATATGTTTACTTCAGTACTTTTGAAGATATAAGTGTGAACATAATATGTATGTTGGAACGGTTGAGAAACTATTGGGAGTTAAAGGTTAAAACTAATAAGGGTCTAACAGTAGACAAATTATGACCCGATGCCATCCAAATTTCATTAAAACCAGACTGTAGTTTTTATGAACAAAAATTGAGCGACAGACCGACAGGAACCAAAAGACATGGAACCAAAAAGGTTCCCTGATGTCTGAAAGCAGTGCCGGCCCGAGGCAACTTTTTGTATGGAGCGAGATCCAATTTCGGCGCCCCTCCTTGCTTGCTTCTAATATCTAATATGTGGGTGTCGTTAGCAGTACATGATTGAAAGGGGGTGGGGGGTCCGGGGGCCCACCCCCGGAAAAATTTCAAAATATGACCACTCAAAACAGCGTTTTTATGCATCTCTTAGGAGAAATTTGATTTTAACACTTTGTCATAAAACAAAGTAAACCTACGGTTATGGTGTAGTTCAAGACAATAGTATGACGCAAGTATTTTTACAAAAAATAGCAAACTGAAATAGTAACTTAAAAGTAGTATATGTAATATAATAAAAGTTGAGCTCCTAATCATTGTAGATTAAATAGAGCAGTAAATAGCCATTACGCAATAATACTTAAAATCTATAATAAACTATGTTTAATCAACAGTTATGAAAAGCAATAAAAACATGTTTTTTTAGGGTTACAATTATATAAAGTTTAGTTCAAACCGGGAAATTGGATTTTGAGGGGGTGGTCAGCTCCCAGACGAAGGTGGGGGAGTCTGGGGGCTCTAGGCAAATTTTGAGAATTTTAAGAAACAAAAATACGTGTGGTGTCGTGGGACACCCGATAGGAACGAAGTTCCTTACGCTTTTCATTAAATATAAATTATAAAATCACAGTAATAACTACTTATAAACAGTAGAGTTAGAGAAGAGGCAAAATTAAAAGTAACCAACTATTTGTACTAGCGGAGGTAAGGCAAAATTAAATGAAAAGCTTTTTAATATCTTTGACGCGAGCGTCTTTCAATAAATAATCTGTTAAAATAAAAATGTGAAAAGTTAATGATAAATTTATAGTTAAAGCAGATGGTTGTAGAACAAAAAAGAACTGTCCTTTCAGGCCCGACGGCATATTACTCCAATTTCAAATAAAAAAATATAAATCATTAATTCACAACAACTTCTGCTTGTATCAGGTTGAAATTTTACATGATTGTTTCAATTGTACTTTAGGTGATGTATACAAAGTTTCATTTAAATCGTTACGTTAGAACGTAAGATATCGGTAAACACGTTGTTTTCTTTATTTTAATCGTTTTGGTCCACTTTAATAAATTTAGCGATCTTTATCACTTCATAGCAGTGTCGGTGTTCGTTTTACTAAGAAAAATTGTTTAAAAAGTTGTTTGCCTCATTAAATAGATGAAGTTAGAATTACTAGAATTACTAGGGTAGATGGGGAAGGGTGTTCTGGCCGAACACTCGACTAGCGCCCATCTCAACAGATAAGCTCCTATTTCAAAACTCGCAGCGAGCGATCAAAACCATTTTCTTCATTTTCTATTTTGTTTAGGCAAAGGGAAGAGGACTTCAAGCACTGTCATTTATTATTTATATATTTTCAGTTATGTAAGTTTCGGAATTTGTCAGTTGCTTACTAGCCAAATCCTCAAAAATCATAAGGCTAAGCAAAAAACTTTTTTCCTTTACTTCTGAGGCACCTGGCCGGCGCCCCCTGGGCCTTGGCGCCTGGAGCGGCTGCTCCGTTCGCCCTATAGTAGGGCCGGCCCTGTCTGAAAGGATCAATGTCTTGGAATTTTTAAAAATCGGACACGTACGAAATTGTTGTTCTTGAGAACGATCACATAGCTTTAGTTTTCTTCGGCAAACTCGGAAGCAGACATTACATGTTACCGATTAAATTAAGATATGGGGTTGACGAGTGAAAAAATTGCAAATTTAGGGTAATGCCATTAGAAAAAGATTGAAAACCACTGCCTATGAATACCCCCATTTCAATCGGGATCATGTAGTTGAGACTAAGTCCAGCATCGAATACCCTGACAAAAGCCGATACTTTAAGCCTTTTTGGTTAAGCCTAAACTGATCATATACTTTTCATGCCTAAACCAAGCCTACATTGGTTAAGCCTGAACTGATCATTAACTTTTCATAATGGTTAAGCCTGAACCTTGGTGAATCCAACATTTCATCAAACAAGCCATTCCATACTTTTTTCTAACGATAACATTGCCCTTAACTTAAATCATTTTTCTACTCTGTTTAGACTTAGCACTATTTACTTTCTGACATGAGTTTACAAGTTGGTACGATAATACTTTATATTTGCACGAAATGTCAATTACTGACACTTGAAGTTAAACTTGAAATGAAATCTTCCCTAGTACTTTAAGTTCTACGAGACGCCTCGTGAAACGAGTTATATAACTAAAGTCAAATAATTATTAAATTATAGTTAGAAAAGCTTTGTTTTCGAAGTGATTGGATCGTTAAAAGCGTTCGTCAAACTATCATCAAAAGACCAACTCTATAATCTTCTTCAATTAAATTATTTCAGCAGGGCTGAAGATTTAGTCGTAAAACTTTAATCGCTCGAATAAACACTGATTACTTGAGCTTAAGAATTCATTTCTTTCTTATTTCCACACTAATATTTTTTATCTTCCCCGACCTAATTTTAAAGCTTTATAATTGGTTAACCCTCTCTTCACCCCTTTTTTTAATGTTGATACATTTTATAATTAATATTGTGTGCTCAATTGGCCAAACAGACTTTGATTATCAGTGGTAAAATACTGAGTTTGATTAGTTAGTCAGTCTAACATTTAACCTTAAAGCTAAGAGAAAATAGCTCCGTTGAAAGATAAAAGTTCAACGACTCGAATATAAAATTAAAATTATAGCGTCTGTGTTTTATTATACTGCACTTCTATATAAATAAAGCCGATATCGCTGTCTCTCGATAAAATTCAAATACAAACAATAATAAATAAAATTTTGAAAAAATAATACTACGATATCAGGTCGATAAAAGCTGAGTAATTTAACCCTTTGTAAATTATAATAATGAAAGTAACACTTTCAATAGGTCGTTAATACCTTGACCAAACCATTTTCAACAGAATATAAAATATAATGGCAAATTGTACCTCTGGGCTTTTAGCGATAAATATTACATTACACTGGTTTGAAATGATTCGACTTCGATTTCCAGAAATACTTTAGTTATTGGTTAATTTATCAATTTCTCTTCATAGAATCTTGTATACTATATTTATGGTTGTTGTGTATGACAATCGATGAGGCGTAGATGTTTTGAAATTATCAAACAAAACGCGACCTAGTTTTTATTTACTTATTTAGTAGTATAATTTGCAAATAATTCATAAAATATTTTTTTTTTTTATTAAATTAATCATTAAATGTATTGAATGCAAATATTGATAGTAACGATAATGCATTCATTGCCCAATCTAATTACTAACATAAATAGCCTTTTTAAGCTTTAAAATGTATCTTACATAACAGTCTTTTATCTTAATTATTTTAATACACAAATAATAATTTATGTATAATTTTCTCTGATCATTATTGTAATGATTATGAAAATTAAGATTCCTCAGTTTTTACTTATCATTAAAAAAGAACTAAATGCTCAAAAAATAAATAAGTATTGATAATTATCATTCTTTATTTGTAGCGATAGATAACAAATTAATAAATATGTATTTAAAAAATAAAAAAGAAACCTAAATTATATTTAGCATTTCGCACATAAAACATTCAGTAATTTTGTCAGTTACTAAATTGCAAGTAAAAGTAGTGTGGCAAATCTCATTCAAAGTTCTTTCTTATTAATTAATAAAAATTGTATTGAAATCAACTAAAGCGTAATTATATTGAAAATTACAATTATGCATTTATTGCTCTGTATTCATGTTCTGTATTCATGTTTAGAGATATCAGTACATAATATCCTCTACCTTCAACCTTTACTTATCAGTAAAAATGCTCAAGGTAAATAATAGTACTGATAGTGATAAAATTATACATTGTAATTGAAGTTAAAAAGTAAATTTTACTAATCCAGATGCAGTAACAGGTCAGATAGTGATACTTCTGCAATTGAAAATGTAAAATTATGCTAAAGTATGAGAGATATCTTAAAACATATTTGGTTATAAAATGCGTATTCATAATATACATTGTATTAATTCAAATCTATCTCTTACAGTCAAATATTACAAAACTGTTCACTAATAATAAATGTTAGTTGTCTATTGACTTAATTGCGTTCAAACTAGATTAAGTATTTACATGGAAGACTAACAAATTAAACTTAAAATTGCCAAAACATAAATTAATTAAATCTTTTATGTTAATTAATTCTTCTGTTTTTCCTTTTTAATTAAATTTGAAAAACATAAATATTGCTCAAACGAAAATGCAGTTTGTTTATTATGGAAAAATTTAAATTAATGACCTTGAAAAATAATCCATTCAACTTTTACCCTCATATTTCATTGAAGTTCACTCTATCAAATATGGTAAATATTTTACAACTATATATTTAGCTGAACTATGAACTTTGAACAATGGAAATTTCCTTCAATAAAGTATTTTATGGTTTTGGTATTAGATGATTTTAACCCCGCATCCAATAAACTTTGATCGTATTTTTTTTATACTACAATATAATATAATATAGTTTAAGAAACGAGGTTTAAAAAACTATGTTTAAACTACATTTTTGTCTTCCGATATAATTTCAAACAGTTTAATATATTTTTAAATATGCTTCAAAATTAAATTTGACTATTACACTTTTTATGTATTCTACATAGTACTTCCTAAAATTAAAATGTTATGATCAAATTATATTTTTGATCTCCAGGCTTGAGGTCTTTTTTTAATTAATTGAAAATTTTGAAAAAAGGGCGTTCGTGTCATATGAGTATAATATAAGAGTAATACTTTCAAAAAATAAATATTTATCGCATTTACTACTGTTATATTTTTAATTTAATTTATATATTAATAAAATTAAGACATTCGAGAGTTCATTAATAGTAATAAAAGCTGAAAGAGTTTGTCAATAAAATTAAATCTAAAGGGCGAGGGTCCTTGTATGAACCCACCTATTTTATCTTATCTGCAGTAGTCTTCCCTGCGACCTTTTCTTTTTTTATTTCTTTTTTTAAATTTACGCATAAAAATAAATATTTGGGTGCGAGTATTGTCCATTTTTCTTTAGTTATTATAACTTAAATATTACGTTCATGAAGGAGTAGAATTTGATTTACCTGAAGGATAACGTAGTTATAGGTCGGTATGACATGTGACTGTTAGGATCGAGCAATCTAGTACCCCAAAAATCGTTGGCGAAGAGGTTCGGCAGTGGCGTTTTGGCCGTGACGTCGGGATTGGCCGCCACTGCGGGGATGTCATCGTGAACAAGTTCGCCCCTGAGGGAGTTAATATAGGCAAGGAGGGCTGCGAGCCCTACGGCCCCGTACACCGCTAAAGCCATACTGAGCTACTGTGGCACTCGATTCACTCCCTTATATAGGCCTGCGCCCTACAAGCCCCCCACCCTAAACGTAGGGGCCCTTTCCTGGGGGGGAAGGGGGTGTCTCCTCCCAAAGTACCTCACTGGACCAGTACCTTAATGCTTTTAGTCTTGGGTTAAAGAACTATTCTCACGGTTAGTGCTATACGAGTAGGACGATAATTTAATTTAAAGGGCGTCTTCTTTATTAAAGGGTTGCAAGTTTAGAATTGTCTACATTTCCGTTAATAAAATGATGAGAAAACCGCGATGCGGAAGTGGAACCGTGGGAAAGTTTAGAAGAAAAAAATATTTTTGCTTTTAACCTTTTTTTTTTAAAGTAAAAAATAAATTTACGTCTGAGAAACTTTAGCTTTCCTGGAATCTGGGTCCTAACAACTATAACAATTTGGGTTCACTTACCTCTTTAATGATTTTGGGTAACTTTGTAATATAACTAAAGTAAGTGTAAGTGAGTCCTTCAGCATTGCTGGGGCAAGAAAATAAGTATAATTTCTACCTCTCTGGCATTAACCCTAAATAAATTTTGAAAATAACCATGCGTAGTTGAAGCTAATAGAAAGTTGCAGAAAGCCATTTCCTTTTATCTTTACTTTTAATTGATATAAATATATTTATAACCAGTTAAGTTCATACTAAATTGTTTTAGTTTGACTTATTCTCTATTACTCATTGTGTACCACGAAGCACCAATAGTCTCTCCATATAGTAAAAAAATAAAATACATACAAATATTTTCAAAGCAGCTCTCAGCCTCTATAGAGCACTATCATTAGTGTCATAAATTATTTATAATGCCATATACTATTGGTCATATATGGTTATCAGGCCAAATACTAAAATAACTATTATTTAATTACATAATAGTACGAACACTTGATTTTTTTTATAAAGAGCTTTACAATATTGTAATATTTTGGAAATAAATGTATCATTTTTTTATATCATATTCCAAAAAATAGCTAGAGCTCTTTATCAAGTGTCCGATGAAATCTTTCATTATACCATGTTTACGTTTATTTGGTTCGCAACCTCGCTAAATTCCTATGTTCTCTCACAAATTCTTATCCTTTCATTCAAAACGTCTAGGCTGGAGTCCGGAATAGTAAGTACATTACGGGTCTAGGGCGGAAAGTAGCATTTTGCATGCGAGCGACAGCAAGGGTTAGTAATACCACACGAGCAAAGCAAAATGCCGTTTTCGCACGAGCTGCGTACCGTAATTTATCTAAGATTGTTGGATAATAAATACAGAAACAAATATTTAATAAACTTTCATTATGTTTTTTTCCTGTATGAATTTATCTTTTGATAAAGATGACATTAATTCATTAGTTGTACTTGGTGCCGAATTAATTATTTCCTGAGGCGTATTATTGTCCTCATCTTTGTCATAATTACATAAATCAATCATATTTTTATCTCTAAAAACTCGATAAAAACATTTACTTTAATTAAACAAACAGCAAATTAGTTTTGTTAAATGTAAACAAACTCGCTAACCATGCGTTAAGGGTGAAGAATTCTTCTTTTTTTACCGCACTAGGGCGGAAAAGAGGAATTATGAAACGCGCATGCGCAATTAATTCAACTCGTAAAAAATCACTTTCTACGCATCTAAATAGAGATACAATGTTTATACTTCGTATCAATCGTAGATAAAATATCTTTGCAAAATATTTGCTTACTAAATCATCATGTACCTTAATATTACTCATGTTAAATTTTTATATCATTCATATTTATTTATAGTTAGACTCAATCATTATTTGTATAATCCTATCTTCCTCTATTTACTAAAAAATAATATTTTTAATGTAAGTAATTTCACTTGAAGCATTATATCAATATATAGTATAGGAACCGTGGGAAAGTTTAGAAGAAAAAAATATTTTTGCTTTTAACCTTTTTTTTAAAGAAAAAAAAATAAATTTTCGTCTGAGAAACTTTAGCTTTCCTGGAATCTGGGTCCTAACAACTATAACAATTTGGGTTCACTTCGTTAATACCTTGACCAAACCATTTTCAACAGAATATAAAATATAATGGCAAATTGTACCTCTGGGCTTTTAGCGATAAATATTACATTACACTGGTTTGAAATGATTCGACTTCGATTTCCAGTAATACTTTAGTTATTGGTTAATTTATCAATTTCTCTTCATAGAATCTTGTATACTATATTTATGGTTGTTGTGTATGACAATCGATGAGGCGTAGATGTTTTGAAATTATCAAACAAAACGCGACCTAGTTTTTATTTACTTATTTAGTAGTATAATTTGCAAATAATTCATAAAATTTTTTTTTTTTTATTAAATTAATCATTAAATGTATTGAATGCAAATATTGATAGTAACGATAATGCATTCATTGCACAATCTGATTACTAACATAAATAGCCTTTTTAAGCTTTAAAATGTATCTTACATAACAGTCTTTTATCTTAATTATTTTAATACACAAATAATAATTTATGTATAATTTTCTCTGATCATTATTGTAATGATTATGAAAATTAAGATTCCTCAGTTTTTACTTATCATTAAAAAAGAACTAAATGCTCAAAAAATAAATAAGTATTGATAATTATCATTCTTTATTTGTAGCGATAGATAACAAATTAATAAATATGTATTTAAAAAATAAAAAAGAAACCTAAATTATATTTAGCATTTCGCACATAAAACATTCAGTAATTTTGTCAGTTACTAAATTGCAAGTAAAAGTAGTGTGGCAAATCTCATTCAAAGTTCTTTCTTATTAATTAATAAAAATTGTATTGAAATCAACTAAAGCGTAATTATATTGAAAATTACAATTATGCATTTATTGCTCTGTATTCATGTTCTGTATTCATGTTTAGAGATATCAGTACATAATATCCTCTACCTTCAACCTTTACTTATCAGTAAAAATGCTCAAGGTAAATAATAGTACTGATAGTGATAAAATTATACATTGTAATTGAAGTTAAAAAGTAAATTTTACTAATCCAGATGCAGTAACAGGTCAGATAGTGATACTTCTGCAATTGAAAATGTAAAATTATGCTAAAGTATGAGAGATATCTTAAAACATATTTGGTTATAAAATGCGTATTCATAATATACATTGTATTAATTCAAATCTATCTCTTACAGTCAAATATTACAAATAATAATACTGTTCACTAATAATAAATGTTAGTTGTCTATTGACTTAATTGCGTTCAAACTAGATTAAGTATTTACATGGAAGACTAACAAATTAAACTTAAAATTGCCAAAAAATAAATTAATTAAATCTTTTATGTTAATTAATTCTTCTGTTTTTCCTTTTTAATTAAATTTGAAAAACATAAATATTGCTCAAACGAAAATGCAGTTTGTTTATTATGGAAAAATTTAAATTAATGACCTTGAAAAATAATTCATTCAACTTTTACCCTCATATTTCATTGAAGTTCACTCTATCAAATATGGNAAATCGATACGGAATCGCAATGTTATTTATACCGTTCGAAAGAGTATTAAATGAGGAAGTTTTTGTGAGATTTGACAGCCTTCAAGAGTTTTTCTAGGAAAATAGTGAGCGCTCAAAGAATTTCAGAAATTTTATTTTTTCTAATTTTTGAACGTTTAAAACTGATATTTCGGTGTTTAGTTAATAATTCCCAAAAAAAAAAATGCTTTAGTTTTATAGGAAATTTAACGCTGATTTCGAAAATATGGTTAAATGTTAAAAATAATTGACTTGAAGTGGAGAAATTGCGGTTTTATTAGCAAAAAAACGTGTTTTTTAAAAAAATTCTTTAAAAAATCATATCTCGGCAACGGATTGAGATAGAAAAGTGAGCTTGGTGGAGTTTTGCTCCATTTTGGATCTAGTTTCACCCAGAAAATTTTTTCGGTTTAGGTCGGTAACACCCTGTATATATAAGCCAAAATACCTGTCAACGCATATTATTATTGCTAATAACAATCATTACACTGTGTTCATATAAATTAAGTAAATGAAAACGAGAAAAAGATTCTTCTATTATTGATATCCTCTGATATAGTCAGACTTTATGTTCCTTTTCTTTTCTTTTTGTTTTAATCTAGTTAAAAAGCTAGATTCTTTACAGTTTAGTAGAATGTACAGCTAAAGTTTGGAACAAACAATCTCTGATGAATCAACTACTCTAATAGAGAAAAGTAGAAAAGGAAAAAGCAGAATATAGATTTAGTATGGAATAATTATTGAATTTTGGAATGCCCGAGACAGTTTATTACGAGTGACTAAAACAACAAAGCATTTCAACTTAACTCCTAACTTAACTTTTCAACTTCAACCTTCAACTCAAACTTTCACTTTTCTATCCTAATTAGTTCTTTAATATTTTTTAATTGATTTTGGCTCTCAGATATCTATTACTTTTCTTTATTTTAAAATTGTTTAAACGATTGCGCAATTGCAATACCGCGTGATTCCCCCACGTAAATAAACTAACTTAATTTTAAATAATAAGTGGAAAGAGAATAATTTGGACTATTTTTAAAACATTAAATTTGGGCTGAATAAAATGTATGGTCATTTATTATTAACTAATTTATTTTTCTTCAAATTTATACACTGGAGCGTTTAAAGTGTTTTGACATGCAGTTCAACTCAAATACATTTGTAGGGTTTCGCAGATCACCCTCGAAACCCTTATGCCGAGGGTGATGTGTCTGTCTGTCTTTCGTACTTTGATTCATATCCGCAGAATCGTTTACGATAGAGATTTGAAATTTAAAATACTTTAAATTTATTTTATTTTATTTATTTTTTTTTTTACTCAGAACATAAGAAAAATGTAGAGAAGGTTAACATTTATTAATATGCCCATAATAATTATTTGTATTATTATAATAATGCGCAAAAATGTGCAAACCTCAAATTCTTATATTTTGTGTAATTTTCGAGATGTGTATCAAATGAAAGCTACTGAAGAGTAGATTACAAGTATATATATGACAAGTATATATGACTTTAGATGACTACTGTGCTTTTTAGGGCCAAAATTTTACCCCAAAAAAATGTTCTTCCCTATAACGGCTACTCCTAAAATTATGAAATAATTCATGCTAATACCTTTTTAATAGGGTGATGAAAATTGCCAGAATATAATTGATTTAAAGTTTTGTTATGTTATTACTATAAAATTCATTATGACCTCTCGAGGAATCCAACTAGCGACATGTACTCTACTATCCTCATACTCTACAATATTTTTCTTCCAAGCTTACCGAAGGTAACGGAAGCATTTTGTTCACTTTTGGGACTGAAAAGTTTTTATGTCTCCGATCTTAAAAATTTCAAGACAGAAATCCGTTTCAGACATCAGGGAACACTTTTGGTTCTGTGTCTGTCTGTCTGCCGGTCTGAGAGTCCGAGAATCCTGAAACGTCCGATGATAACTTGAGTAAATGTCAACCGATTTTGATGAAATTTGGTAGACATGTTCATTATACCATTGCCCAGGACGAGTTTGTTAGACAACGTTATCCGTTTAAGTGTTCACGCGCAACGCTCGCGTAAACGAGAACTTCAAATTTAAAATTGGAATTTTTGGTCGGGAAAAAAATCACACTTCATCCATTCAATGAGACAAATATTTTTTTCAAATATTTTTTTTTAGTAAAACCAAAAGCGATACCTCTATGAAATTTTAAAGATCACTAAGACGTTAGGTGTGGGTCGGTAAGGGTAAAAGAATTTTTAAAATACATTCATCTTAATCGACTATATTTCACCTCCACCGAGGCATATTCGTGCCTGAAACATCATATTAACAAATTAAATCGAGAACAATAATTTCAAACAGCTGATTGGAGTGTATACATTTTAGTTTTTTTTTTTTAATTTTTTTAAACATACCGGTAAAACTGTATTGTGATTTTACATAGGTAGGTAAGATCAACTATAATACCGTAAATTTTAAAACAGACTCCAAAGACATTAACAAGTACTATTCTGCAGTCTTAAAGAAACAATAACCATTTAAATCAAAATTCCCGACATAACAAAAATCGTAAAATTAAGTTTTCAGTTAGTATGAATAAAATAAGTAATTTAATAATATAAAAAATAACAAATTAATAATAAATGTCTCAAAAATTAAAATATAGTATACCGTTTTATCAAAAATAGTTTTCCTCCTCTCTTTTCCCTTCCATATAATAAAACGGAAGGTAAAAGCTAGGTTACCTCAAGTTACCATGTTGATCTCGTCCGTATTTTTATTAAATTAATTTCTTACGTTATATGTATTTGTTATATTGTTATTTATTAAATTATTAAGTTAGATGTTCGAAAAAGTTACATGATAGGATGCGAGCAAGCTATGTGCCACACTAATTGGCTGTCTATTTCCTTTTGGGGGAATCTATCTAAATTTATTTATATTTTTTTTATTTTCTTATTAGGCGGGATGGGGAAATACTAAAATGTTATTTTAGCAAATAATACCGTATATATACTGATATTTTTTTCTTGTTCTTATAGTTCAGGAGATAGCGTGCAAAAAAGTGTCTGACTAACATTAAGCTAGAATTTTGTATACAAGTCAATCTTTTAGCCCCTTTTAAGAATATGTGGTCGGCTAAGTTCGTCTGTGGGACATAGCTCGGCAATAGGCGTCTGAAAAAAACAAAATGGTGGAGAGCGGCCAATTATGGTGGACAGTATGATATTCATGATCCTGAGTACAGAATTAGTTAGTAGACAAAAAATCNGGTTTCTGCTCCAATAACCAGTAATTCTGCAAAGGCTTTTGATGTATTATTTTAATTTGACCATAGCCAATTTCTTAGCCTTACTTTTGTAATGGCATAATAATAATAATGAGCCATTTTTCCATCATCATTGTTGAAACACAAGTAAGCTAGATCAAAATAAGTAAAATGTACCCCATTTATTGTTTACTACGGCTTCCTTTTCCATCAGTCCACACTTAGTGGCAGACTATTTTACGTACCATTAATAACGAAAACCTCTTTTTATATTCATAAAACTCACTTATTTTTTCTAAATCCAAGGGTTAAGATGAAAACTCAAAGGAATCCTTACTTATCTTTTTCGAGCAGCTAAAAGCATTTGTAATTTTAAAATCGACTTTTCTAACGATAAAAATTAAAAATTCGACCACAGAGAATATTTTATATTCCTTTGAAGAATATTTATTTGAATTTTCAAAAAGAAAACACTTTGTAAGTAATGCGTGATATCAACCAGGACTTTCAGAGTATTAAAAGTAGAAATTCCAGTTTTTAAAGCTAGAAGGAGTTCTTTGGTAGGAATTACAGCTTTCGCTGTAATTCTTTTAGTGAACTATAATCCCTTTAGTGAGCTGTAATTCCTTGAGGGTCTACATCGCCAGCACCTTCCAAGTAAAATATTAAACATTTCTTTAGAAAGGTATGATGCTACAACTGCTGATTCCGAGGAGCGTTAAACCTTTTTTATTCTGGAATGACTGTTAGGTCCAATGCACACAAAACAGGCGACGGGTGGAGGCGCGTGCACGCGCACGTTGCGGGCGAGGTGTAGTCGAGGGGTGATCTTGAAAAAGCGGGCCTCCTGTGCGCCTTTAGCTTTATTGGATATATAATAAAAATAATGTAGAAACAGATACATATATAAATACATACTGATATAAAAATATAAATACATACATATATTATAATAAAACAATTTAAATGTTATAAAAACACAGAAGGCAAACTAGAAGAGGACAAAGTGGGGGTTTCATTCAAGTTTTAAAGCGGCGCCGCAAAAAGATGGTTTGGAACCAACTTTCTGCGGCGCCGCAAAAGCCATAGATTTTTTGCCATAGATGAATCCCTTCGGGCCCCCGTAATTACATATCCGCTAGCTGTGAACAAACCTTAAGGGAGATACAGCCCCTTAGATATGATTTTAATTATGTCTCGGAAACCAGCCATAAAATGATAAAATTTGCCATACATAATATCTTTTTCCTTTTGGGGGAATNATAGTCCAGGAGATAGCGTGCAAAAAAGTGTCTGACTAACATCAAGCTAGAATTTTGTATACAAGTCAATCTTTTAGCGCCTTTTAAGAATATGTGGTCGGCTAAGTTCGTCTGTGGGACATAGCTCGGCAATAGGCGTCTGAAAAAAACAAAATGGTGGAGAGCGGCCAATTATGGTGGACAGTATGATATTCATGATCCTGAGTACAGAATTAGTTAGTAGACCAAAAATATAAGTCGATGTTATATTCACACTTGATTGGTTAGTTATTCAAATATTACTAAAAATCAACGTGGCCACCTGTCAAGGGACAAACTTAGCATCAACTTGATTATCGGTCTAAAAACATAATTCCACGATAAAAAGAACTTTTTATATACTACGTTTTTAATTTTTTTGTCATAAATCATAAATTTGAAACCTGTCAAAATGAAGATTGTAAATATGGGACATGCCAAGACAAATAAAATAACTTGTGGATTTTTTCCGAACTAACATTCGATACAGCAAAATTTGCTGAAAACGAATTAAATTCTGCTGAAAGATGGCTAAATGTATGAAAAATGCATTGTCATCGTGTTCCGCTTTTCTAAAAGTTACAAATGTCTAGCTACTCCGGAAGTTAGTTAAAAATCGATTGCAAGATTTGTATTGGTCAAACAAACAAACAAGAAAGCAAGCTAATGAAAACGTAGTAAGTAACAAATTCTAAGTTAAAGCTAAATAATAAAGTAAATATTTCTTGAATTTCATGAATAAATTATTAATTAATACTGAAGTAGTTAAACTTGAAAGTCACAGTTATTGGAAGTAGGAGGCCCCTTAACCTACTATAATATTGCCATCACAAATTAAGTAGATATTTATTTATTATTCAATTTTCATTTCAAAGCTTCAATTAAGGTTTAATATTTTTAACCAAATTCTTCTATTCTTATTTTAATGTAATCTCCCTTTTTAACAAGTCGGTGAATTTTGTATTTTCTTTATCGTTTCTTATAGTCCAGGAGATAGCATGCAAAAAAATGTCTGACTAACATCAAGCTAGAAATTTGTATACAAGTCAATTTTTTAGCGCCTTTTAAGAATATGTGGTCGGCTAAGTTCGTCTGCGGGACATAGCTCAGCAATAGGCATTTGAAAAAAACAAACCGGCGGAGAGCGGCCATGTCCCGCCAATTATGGTGGACACTATGATTTTCGTGATCCTGAGTACAGAATTAGTTAGTAGACCAAAAATCAAGTCGATATTATTGTCACACTTGATAGGTTAGCTATTCAAATAATACTAAAAANTCTCATCGAGTAGATGAGTAAAGTGGTCGGATAACCCCCCGTCCTGTAATGACCCAATGAGCAGTCGAACGGGACTAAAAACCCAAAGAAAAAAAAAATAATAATAATTAAAATTAGATAAAATTAATTCAAACAAAAATATAAAACTTTATTGTTTTAAAAATCAAAATTATTCTTCAAATTTCCACATTGAGAAATTCTCTATTGGATTATAACATTCTTCCTGGTAACCTAAATGTGGAAAGATACCACAACTTTTTAGTTATTTGATTTTTTGGAAAATATTCCCTTAGCGGGGTTACCACCCTTTGGTACATGGTGACGGCTCTCCTCATTTTAAAAGTGAAGAGAGATAAAAATAAAATTCAAATTAATTATTTGTGAACCATATTCTTGTGATATAAGTTTTGATTTTGCTGTAAAGTACACACCAATAAGAATCATAAAGGATCATGGTCAACTTAACTAGCTCGGAGGTGGATTTTGCATCATTGTCATACTACGGGGCCCTTGGAGGTTTGGTAAAAGCAAAAAAAAAATCCAGTAGGCGTCTCACCTCAGTGGTCTATAACCCTCGTAGAGTGGTTTCATCAAAGAGATTTTTTTATGTTCCATACTCAAAGTACAAAGTATCATCAGCCGGAATTGGTTACTACGTGGCAAGGACGGGATTATGGATGAATGGATTTGATTTTGGGGGCTTAAAAGGATAATCAGGGTTTTTTTTGCTTCCTAGCTTACAAAAGATATTGGACATTCTAAAACACAATTTTTTTTTACTCTAAAGTCAAAATTTCGTTAACTATATACGACATCAGTGAACATGTTAAGTCACATGACTATCTGGTGGTCTGTGTGTGTGTGTCTCATATTGATTTTAATCTTTTTACTTAATTTTTTTTTTTTTTTTTACAGATACTTCTTTAGATTGTTACTGTTGTAGTCAATTTTGTATTATAAAATTGTGGTAACAATATTGTTTTGGTGCTTTGTCTTAACCTATCTAATGATAATTATTAATTCATTAACAATACTTATTTAATGCTGCATTTCTTCTCTCAATGTTGTCACTTTGTCTGTTCAGATTTGATTTTTGAATTCCATTTTTTGCTCGTACCCCTACAACTTTGACAAACTTTTCAGATAAACTTTCAGGTTTCTGCTCCAATAACCAGTAATTCTGCAAAGGCTTTTGATGTATTATTTTAATTTGACCATAGCCAATTTCTTAGCCTTACTTTTGTAATGGCACAAGTAAGCTAGATCAAAATAAGTAAAAAGTACCCCATTTATTGTTTACTACGGCTTCCTTTTTTTCTTTCGGCTGTTAATATCCGTCAAACTCTTTCGGTAGTGAATGTTGTCACTGCTACCTTTGCCAATGACGGGCAGGCCACGAGTGGTGCTATGTACTGCTCTGCTGAGTTTCAAGTCACGTAATTTCGAATATTTTTGTGGCTCTACCTCTCATTGTACGTACAGCTAAATTAAAGCTTTGCTTGTGAGACAGTTTTTTTTTAAGTAATAAAAAATAAATATTTTCTTAAAAAATGGAATCTGCTATGGTGGGGGAAATTCAACACCCTTCTCTTTGTCAATCTGCCGCTCAAAACTTCGCTTCTATACGCGTGGAAAACTGTGCCACACAGTATTTTCTTCGTGCTGTCCTGCTCCTTTCTTCCTTGCGTGTACTGCGCGACGCAGCTAAATGTGCACCTAAGCTAGACATAGGAAGTGAAAGTTGATTTTTTTTAAAAAACGTTAACCATTAAATAATGATAAATGCACAACACAGTTATCGTAAAGTCCTCACCGATATTTAGCTGTTAGAAACTCCTTACTTCCAAAATTTTTCATTTTTTCAATATTGTGTTTTCATATTTATGTGATCGATTCACTTTTTGTTGGTTGCGAATTGGATTTATTGATAATCGGAGGAAGTAGAATGCAATTTCTTGTTTACAACTATTATCATGATTACGAGTAATCCAAAAAACAAAGTCACATCTAATCGTGACTAGAAGAATAATTTATTAAAAAAAAAAAAAAATGCCTTAGAACTTTCTACCTAAGACGGTGTAAAGAAAAGTTGTTTTTGGCGTCCTGTGAAAAGCTTGTTAACTTGGCCAATGTTACAAGGTAGAATTGGATTACATAACTTCTAAATGGTTTCTACCAAAAAAATATTTTAGCTGGATAAACGGATCTTGTATTCGGGATTACTGAACTAGTTGTTCGGTGACCGTCAAACTCTCTAAGTATGTAAGAAGTTCTCAGTACCGCACAGGTTAGGCTCACTTTGTTACCTGAGAGATTGGATCCGTCTTTTATGGGAAAACTTTTCGCTCGTTATAATTTCTTGAAGAAAAGTTGAACAACTTCTTACAATAAAGAATATGAACATTCAGCACCATTTCCGTTTTGTTTCCGCTAAAATTCATACAGGTATATTCGGTTCAACTGTTCTCTTACATGCTAATGTGTATTTCGACGGAAAAATCTAATAACTTGCCCGAGAAGAAGTATACGAATGTATTAAACTCGAAATCCATTTATAACTTCATTTAGTCAAATATACATTTCTTGGTGTACTTTCTTGTAGTTTCATTTTATCTCGTCAATTTTGAAACATAATTGGATTCGAAGAATTGAGGTTTCAAATTAAATCCCCCATTTGTCGGCATCCTAAAGATTACTAGTACAACGAATCTGACATATCCCCTAACATAAATTCTTTACAGAATTGTTTTTTGCATCTTGATTTCGTTTCTGTAAATCAATATATATAGACTGATTCCATCTTTTTTTGAATGTTTTTGCTTTTTGGGTCATTTAACTAATTTAATTTGTGAAAGTATAAGTTCATTACACCGCTTAACTGTAGGAGTATTATAAGTACTTATACTTATATTTTATTTTGGAAGCTGAGTTTGTTTCATTATAGTTTTTATATTGCTCTATTTATCCGCACCATTTTTATATTTTTCGTTCAGCGTTAGAGTTCATAGCATTTGAATATAATATTCAATTTAGTGAACACATTCACAAAAATCATACTGTAGACTCTAGGTTATAAAAAAAATAAATAAATAAAATAGAAATATATATACATATAATACAAACATTTAACATTTATTTGTAATTATTAAGTATACACATACATATATATACATGAAGCCAGTAAAATTTAGAATTTGTTGATTTAGGTATATAAAAAATTGATTTATTATCAGGTTAAATTCATATAAATTTATTTAAACAATTATTATACATTTTTTAATAATACATTATCAGTTAAACAACTACTACAAGATTTTTTTATAATTAAATTATTTATAATAATATCCCAGTTGCATAAAATAGCACTATTTTACACATGTAACATAAATTTGTCAATATTTATAATGACAGGGAAGAGACAAAATAAGATTCAAAACATTTAAGACGCCAAGAAAAAAAATGTTTAAATGAAAATTACTTCATTTATTTGTTAGTGCTCCTTGTTGTTAATGCTTTCTTTATCATTTTACCTCCAAAATGCATCAATAATTTATTGCTTTTAGGACTTATACTAACGATTCTGTAAAAGTAATGACTGATTATAGTATTGTCACTAAAATATATCATTTCAGCTTTCTAAATAGTCGTGGAGTGGGTCAAATATAAGTTACATGATTTAGCATCTAAATAGCTTTAAAGATTACTGGAAGAGGCTGAACCAGGTTTTTTTTTTTTTTTTTTTTTCTTAAGGCCCATGTACACTTTGATTAGTGCAAGTGCAAGTGTTTAGTACGAACACTAAACCCATTTGGACACCATGTATTAAGTAATTTTTAAGCAAATTTTCACGAAACACTTGCACTAATCAGAGTGTAAATGGCCTTTAGTCACTTTCTAGATATATTTTCATAACTGAGTTTATGTGCGTTACAGAAAACTCTTTGCCATACATAATCTTCTAGTCTAAAACTCATTTAATACATTAATATCTATTATTTATTCAGATCTTCCTAGTTTCTCCGGTAATCCAAGTTGAAGAAGTTATCTGTCCAATAATTTTACATGTGATAATCGAGTCTCTTGAAGTCTGATTTAGTTACGATGTAGATTACTGTACCTGCAAAACCGCAGATGAAGAGTCCTAAAATGTTGGCGTATACTTGGCTGTTTTTATACCTGTTAAGAAATTACATTGCTATATTAGAAGATAATATTTTAATAATAATTTTATTCAAAACGTTATTTTTTATACTAAACATAAATTTAGGTTCTAGATCTTCCGTTGGGGACCGCGACCGCGTCATGTTCGAAGTATGTTTCACCTCCTATGCTGGAGGCATCTTCAGGCGAAACGCCTGAATACACTTCGAACATGACGCGGTCACAACCGGAAGACCTAGAACTTAATGATGACATTAACCGGGGAATCCTACGCAATAAGATAAACATAAATTTAATTAGTTTTTTATAAATCTAGATAAAACAAAAATATGAAGAAACCGGCTTGAGTTAAATTGAGGCTAGTTCGAATACCAGAGAGGAGAGCCGTGTTCCACAATTTTAATTATCGAGTAGATGTGTAAAGTGATCGATCCCCTGCCCTGATATTACCTAATATATTGGAAGTACCTATCAATAGATTGAACGCGATTTAGGACAACAACTATATTTGGGGAGAGAATTGTTGAGAATTTTTGGGAACCTACATATAACAAGTAATCAACCAGAATACGCTTGTAAGAACAAATTTATTTCTGGAGCAAACAAATCTGCAAATATATCTTACACTAAAGAATCTTCACTCGTATTCTGAGGACAATGTCTTTTTAAATTTGCCATGTTTCCATGAATCTTGTTCAGTAGCAAACATTTGAGGGGTTACTCTATTGATTTTAATAATAACCTCACATTTTGTTCACGGTTGAAGACTATTGTTAGTTTCTAGGTTATATTAGTGGTTTATAGTTAACATTTGGCCAGAAAAGGAGGTTATTTTTGGGTAAACCCTTCCTTTTCCAAAGTTTATCTTTGTAAGTTTGGCTTACCTTTTCAAACAATCCTCTCCTCTTGACTTCTAGTCAACTATTTTGTTATCTCGGATGGTAAAACAGTTCCTTCTAGACAAATATCCTAAAATTTTAACTAAATATCTTAGTTCTTCTTTATATTTATTTATTTTGTTTGTCCTGATTCGCATAAGATTTACAAAAATTTAAGATTTAAATGATTACATAAGATTTAAACCATTATTTTGAAAGAATGGTACCGTTCGGTAAATCCACCAATTTATTGATATGAACAGCAGTGTGGAATATATCATCTATATTAGGGATTTGAAGTTAAACAAATTATGTTCACCTTGAAATGGACAAAATCATCTCTATGGCATGATGCGGTATTGCTAAAAGTTTTATAACGTGATAAAAATGTATTAAAGAAAATAAACTTATTGATAAATAACTAAATTTTAAAATTGCATTAACTTAAATATAAAAAAAAAAATTAATTACTTCGAATTCCAAGATGATTCTCCGAAAAGTCCAAGAAGTGCTGTTACACAAGCAAGAATGAATATAGTCATCCCCATGAATACATGGGGGTTCATAAACCTGGACCTCATGTGAAGAGGTGCTCCGGGGAACAGGAACACACCGAAACTATACACCCACTGAAACACACACTGATATTATATACATTGATATGGAAACATGTACATACATTATGGTCTTCAAGTAACTCATAATTTATTAATATTTTATGAAGAGTTTTTTTTTAAGTAATCCTTTTACTATATTAAATCCTTTACCTAATGAGCGCTTAAAAAGAAATAGACACATTGAATGGATATAACATTTTAGTTAAAGGCTTAGATTAATATGCGTTAGACTTTTAATGTTGTTTTTAATGGTCTAAGATCCGGTATAAGGAATATATACCCTCATCAGTTATTTAATTATAATAAAGAGTATATAATAGAGAATTTATAGATTGATACATCGCAAATAGGTTGCCTAGGTAAATCGTTTACCGATGATGTTAAATAATAAACTGTTTATTACCTTCCCCTTACTTTAACTTCCCCCATGTGTTATTTATGAAAATCGAACATTAAATGAGAGAATTCACCTCAAGAAATTAAAAAAATAAGGGTTGCCTACTTTCCCCTCTGGCCAATTATGAAGTTGCCAGGTATAAACAGGTGAGTAACGTAATTAATATACCCTCATCAGTTATTATATCGAGTTATATATCAAATGAAAGGTAATTTTATTCCCAATCCAACCGTATTAGGTTACTTTATCAAAAATTTGGTTGAATCCATGTTTGCCTAGATTTTAGATCTAAAATTTTGAATTTTAATTTAGAATTTAAGGCAACCTAATATGGTTGGATTGGGCATACAATTACCTTTCATTTGATATATAATTCGATATAATTACTGATGATGGTATATTAATTACGTTTACTCACGTGTTTATTATACCTGGCAACTCCATAGTTGGCCACAGGGAAAAGTAGGCAACCCTTATTGTTTGAATTCCTTGGGGTGAATTCTCTCAGTTAATGTTCGATTTTCATAAATTTTCATCGGGGAAGTTTCAGGGCAAATTTCACAGGGCAATTTCATCGGGGAAGTTGAAGTAAGGGGAAGGTAATAAACAGTTTATTATTTAACATCATCGGTACGCGATTTAGCTAGGTAACCTATTTGCGACGTATCAATCTATAAATTCTCTATCATATACTCTTTATTATAATTAAATAACAAATGAGGGTATATATTCCTTATACCGGATCTTAGACCATAAGTGGTTTTAGTTAAAATTTATAAAAGCTAAAAACAAAAAATAACTTTTTTGTTAAAAAAAAAAAAAAAAAAAAAAAACAGATAATTTTGTATTGGTGATAGGATAATAATTTATTTTTACTCGACATCCTGTTAAATCTTTATATTATTATCTAAGAACGTTATAAAATTACAGCATTGAGCAAGTTTTACGAATTATTTATGAACTATATGTAACATGTTGTTAGGTGCATTGGATTGAAAGAAAACCTATAAGAGCGCAAATTACAGAAGCTCCCGAGAAGTCAACTTATTTCTCCCTGTTCAAAAAGTTTTAAAGAAACCTTTTTGAAAACGATTAACTGCATGAAAACTCTTAGAAATTGTCACCGTAAATACCTTTTAAAAGTGTTTTGTTTTGTTCCTTTTGGAATGAAAATAATGACTGAATTAAGTGTATTCAAGTAATTGCGTGTGACATTTCGACTTAGAGACGCTATAATCGTGTAAAAGTAGTTACTAAGAAATAAGCCTATATTAAATTCTCATTAAAAGGGAGAAAAAGAAAAATGTTAATGCATAAAATACTTGGCACCATCAAAGAACAAATGAAGTTATTAGAGAATCTAAGGACAAAACAAAACAATAGAAGGAAGATCGGGTTTATATCACAAGTTATAAAACAATAGAAAAGATTCGTATCTTTTTTAGTTATCTGATTTAAAATTTTAACTTGGGTTTTGATCATTTTAAAAACCTTAGCTATCACAAATATAAAAGAGACTTGGAAACTAAATGCAAATTATACCAGATAACTATTAAAGTTTACAAAGACAAACAGATAATTTAAGTGTTTCTTAAACACACCAATAATATTGAGAAATTTAAAGATTCGTCATTAAACAAACCCCAAATATAGAGCTAAAATGAATACCTCAGATCCACATCAGGGTTTTTCTAAATATATATACCGAGTTTATTTATTTGGCTACACGCCTATGAACGACAGACATACATTTATTTTACAAGAAACCGATCCTTTTTTGGGTCAGGTGACCTTAAAATGAGTATACTAGGTACATAAGATACTAAAAAGAATAATAATTTACTTTTTTTAAAAATAGAATAATCTATAGTGATAATAATTTAATGTCAAACACCAAATAAATGTTTAACACTTACTAATTTATAAAAAAAAAATATATATATATATAAAAATATATATAATAAATTAAATAATCATATTAAAATGTAATAATTTAGTATATTATATCCATATGCATAGTAATACTTGATTAACTATTATCTTCATAGAGCCTAATTTAGACTTTTTTTTCTAATTTTACATAGTTTTGAGCAATCAAACCTGTCTCTCAAATAGGGTTGGGACATCGATAGCTAAACATCAATGTTTTCAATACATCGAGATCCAAAGAACATATCGATGTCAGTGGCGGCGGCGGCGATAAGGGCTCGGCAGACCCCGTGGCTTGGGGCGGGGCCCGGGCATCTATGTGCGCCTGGATGGGAGATTGGGAGATAGAGTGACCCCCACTAAAAGTATGCGGGGGCCCCAAAGCCTTACCGCCGCCACTGATCAATGTTAGCCAAATTATCGAAAACACAAAAACATCGATGTTTTCGATACATCGACATCGATCTTCCTATCCAACGAGAAATTCAAAAAAATTTCTTGCCTTCGTTTCCGATATTCGTTAGGCCGTCCGCACACGGAGCAACTCAAAACCAACTCAACTGGAAACTCCAGTAATTTTTGAGTTGACTGAAAAGGAAAACACAGTTTGTAATGAGTTGCTCCGTGTGCGGTGTCCCATTCAATTACATAGGTTAAACTCATAGTCAACTGGATGGTGATTTGAATTGGTAATCAGTTTGTTTTGAGTTGCTCCGTGTGCGGATGGCCTAATCAACTTGATTTGCTCTCGTGTGTCGAACCGCATAGCATTTTCAGTTTGATTTGAGTTGAGTTGGTTTTGAGTTGCTCCGTGTGCGGAGGGCCTTATTGACGTTTTTTGGGGTCGATAACATCGATCTTTTTGATGTTTTAGGAAAGCATCGATGTGTCCGATTCATTGATGTTTTCGATACATCGACTTTCAAATATGATTAATATTTGGGATGCTGGATGCTGGTGGTAATTCAAAGTGAATTCGAATGTTTGCCGTCTGAGTCACACCAAAGTATCTATATACAGGGTGGGCCAAAAAAAACCTTTGTAGGTAAGTGGTAGGAGTCCCTCAGTGTTATAATATAACACAAGGTTTGATTTTTTGATTTGAAGATGTGTTAAGCACAATGTTGCCTGACGTTTGGGCAATTCTCTTGCAAGTATTGAATTGTTTGCAAGGAGCGATGGGACGGGGTAACATCCTGCATAAACGTGTAATTTAGCATTTGATCTTAAATTTCAGGCAAAATTGAGCTTAACCCATCTTCAATGTTTGTTATAACACTGAGTTACTCCTCCCACTTACCTGCAAAGTACCCCTCCCCCCCTTCTAGCATATGGTAATTTATTCTACCATATGCTAGAAGGGGGGGAGGGACGGCAAACATTCGAATTCACTTTGAATTACCACCAGCATCCAGCATCCCATTTTTATTTCGATATATGGCCGCCATATTGAATTATAGCCACCATCTTGGATTTATCCATCAGTAATTCTCCTACTTCCCATTGACATAGACATCTGAAAATCGGTGTATAGATAGAGTGTACTATAAATAGAAAAGTAAGGTCATTTTTATTTCGATATATGGCCGCCATATTGAATTACAGCCGCCATCTTGGACTTATTCACATTCTATTATCTCAGCTTCAAGTGGACCTAGAAATCTGAAATTTGGTAGATTGACTTATGGTAGCTAAAAAAGAAAATTAAAGGTACTATCACTTAAACATATGGCCACCATATTGAATTAAAACCGCCATCTTGAATTTAATAAACTCTACATTATCTCAGCTTCCAGTGGACCTAGAGATTTGAAATTTTTTGCATAGACTTATGGTACCTAAAGAAGAAAATTAAAGGTACTTTCACTTAAATAAATGGCCGCCATATTGGATTTAATCAGATACTATTATCTTAGCATCCAGTGGATTTAAATATCTTAAATTTGTTACGTAGACTTAATGTAACAAAAATTGAAAATTGAAGGTAGTATAAAATAGAATAATTGAAAATCCATAAAAAAATAATATAACCCACTTTTACTATTATCTTAGCATCCAGTGGATTTAAAGATCTTAAATTTGTTACGTAGACTTAATGTAACAAAAATTGAAAATTGAAGGTAGTATAAAATAGAATAATTGAAAATCCATAAAAAAAATAATATAACCCACTTTTACGAAAATAAAACATTATATAACAATAAAGATATATTATATTAATTATATTGTTTTATTTATTATTTACACACAGCACCAACTTCTAGACGGATAAGGTGCACGAAAGGTATAAATCCTTTATCCGACTCCAGATATTTAACTTATATGAATGGTCAGATAAACCTTATCATTCACATATGAGTATCCATAACAAATATCCGTTTATATTTGTATTAATAGGCACCTTTTTAGATTGTTACTCCCCTTAAAAAGAAAACAGAGGGGAGTAACAATCTAAACAAGGTTTACAGTATGTCCTTCTTTAGACTGTTACTCCCCTTATAAAAGCAGAATAGTGATATTCCTTTGTCCCAAAGTACATAGTACCAGAAATCCCTTTTTCTTAATAGCTATTAAGTCAAAGTCATTTATATTCTAAAAAAAAAAAACAAAGGAAAAGTAACAATCTAAAGATGTATCCATAAATGCTAAGCCTGAGAAAAGATATCATGAAAATATTTTAAGAGAGTACCTGTATGACAAATAGGATAAGGGTGATTAAACCCAGCCACGAGTGAAGTGATTTGAGATTCGGGTACCCTCTGTAGTTCTTGTAGTCCCACATCGCTATCAGACCTATTATAACTGAACCTAAGGCCAATATGTGAAGAGCTGCGTGCATCTGTTTCAGCCGTAGTTTGGAGAAGCTCTTAAATCCTCGATATACCATCAAAGCTGAAATTACATTTTTATTATTAATATTAATAATCATATTTCATTATTTTAACTATGAGGGTCATAGCTTGGCAATAGGCATTTGAAAAAAAAATACAAAAACGGTGTATATACATAAATTGAATATATACAGGGTGGTCCAAAAGTCTCCCCCCCTTCCCCCTCATAACTTTTGATCGGTTTGAGATAAATTAATGAAACTTGGGGGATCTCTACCATGCAAAGGGAAGTTTGTTTTCATGCTATCACCCACTAGGGGCAACCACCCAATTTGCCCCCAGGCCACAAATCTACAAAATTTCAAATTGGAACGTATATTTTTGATAGCATATTTGGA
Organism: Gerris buenoi; assembly: GCA_001010745.2. NCBI lineage: Eukaryota > Metazoa > Arthropoda > Insecta > Hemiptera > Gerridae > Gerris > Gerris buenoi. The sequence continues at coordinate 30,235 of JHBY02106086.1, forward strand.
TTCTACGGTGAAAAATAATATACTTTTGCTCGAAACTTTTTTTTCTATCACCAATATTTTGCCCCCTATAGAGGGGCAAAGATAGGAAAATAACCCTTCCGATAATACGTTGTAAAATCTAAACGGTTAGAGATAAATTAATGAAACTTGGGGGATCTCTACCATGCAAAGGGAAATTTGTTTTCATGCTATCGCCCATCAGGGGCAACCACCCAATTTGCCCCCAGGCCACACAACTTACATATTTTGACGTGAAGTGTATATTTTTATAGCAGATTATTTTCTAAGGCAAAAAATAAGAATATTTTACTTTTAACCTTTTTTTCTATCACCAATATTTTGCTCCCTACAGGGGGGCAAAGGCATAAAAATGGTAGATTTCAGCGCCTGGGAGCAAAATGGTAGTTGCCCCTAGTATGCGAGTGGTTGAATACATACTTCCCTTTACATGGTACATATCCCCCAAGTTCNTGCGGATTTGAAAAGAGCAGGAAATTTTATGTAAAATATGACCTTCACCATGTCCTTGAGCATGACCTTTAAGGTCATTCCAAGGTCAAAATTGTTTTCCAACGGGAAACTAATTTGTATTGCGAATTGTGAAATAACCAAATGTCTCCCTTCAACAGCAACCTTCACCACGGACTACACCACGTCTTTGATCATGACCTTCAAGGTCATTTCAGCCCTTCATTCGCCCTTTTTTCAATAATTAATTTGTTTAAGTACTTTTATTCAATTTGTTTTTAGGGTTTCGTTGGTAAAACCAAAAAAAAAACCCTTATAGTATCGTTCCTGTGTCCGTCTGTCACTCTGTACGGTTCCAATAAATTTTGAACCAAAAGAGATAAAAGCGTGAAACTTCTTTGAACGACACGAAAACGACGAAAACGATCAGGAAAAATATAGAGAACTCAAANTAATCTAGTTTACGAAACACAAAAATTAACAGCGTGCATGTGGGTACCAGACTTGTGATAAAACTGCCTAATGATTATTGAAGGTTAATCTGATAATAATTGAAATAAGGTAGGTATATATCATTACTATTGTTTTGCATGTTGTTTGCAATTATAAACAGGTGAGAGAGGAAAAATTAAAAATGTATAACTTGAAGTTTAGACCCTAAAAATACTAGGCATAGATTTCATGTTGATTCTGTTTTCTGGGGTTTGCACTCCCCTAGAAGACTAGAAGAGATAGAACTCAGAGCAGAGAAGGGGTAAAGGGAGCAATCCGATTTGAAAATTGGTTCATTATAAAATTGTTAACAAATTCTTATCAGAAGCTTTAATTTGATAGCCCACTAAGAAGATTGCTATTGGTTATCTAGGAACTGTTACACGTTTGTTAAGGACGTTACTGCCTTTAGATTATTAATAAGGTTAACAACAAACATTAAAGTTCATATTTACTTTTTGAGACCCTGATTCTATATTATTGTTCCCTCTACCCCTTCCTTGCTCTGAGAGATAGAAGGTATCAAACTAGCAAATCAGTTTAGTCCTATAAGGGAACTGTTGCTAAGAAATTATATGACAATATAGCTCCTAGTTAGATAAATCATAGTGTTTATATAGGATGATCGTATGCAAGGATAATACACTGTATGCTTCTATACATTTTTTCTCGACCATATGAATAACCTTAAAGGTTTGGCCCTAAGAAGGAGCTTCTTATCTTCTGACTACAGTCTGATACAATCTTTGGTTGCTTGCCTAAATCTACTAATAAATAATCTTTTTGTAAGGAACGAATCATTACTTATTTATCGGATAGTTCAAATGGATACTTCCTAGCTTTCACAGGCATTAGATGGCTAACAAAAACAATACATTACGCGTCTAGTGCGGAAAGTAGCATTTTGCATGCGAGTGTGGAGTTTGCACCCGAGCGACAGCGAGGGTAGTAAAACCACACGAGCAATGCAAAATGCCGTTTTCNAATGATTATAAAATTGTATTTGAGTTTTCTTGACGTGTTTTTTTCTTTTATCACAACTGATCAAAACTAGCTATTTGTTTTATGTTCAGGCCAATGACTGAGACAATTGAATTGTGTTATCCGTTCTATTTAAACTATTTATAACCTGATAATTGAGGTATAAAACAGGGGAAGAAAATTCTTTCTGTTCAACTAAACGGAGGTGAAATTCAGATACATCAACAGTCAATTAACGTTACAATACTTTTTTTTAATTCAAATCTCAGTTCGAATAATATAATTTATTATTTACAACCAAAATCAATCAAATTATATTAATTTGATACCATATATCGTATGAAAATCGTTTTTACTTTCTCTTCGCATTTTTTATTTTCGCTGATAATTTTATTTTAATTATCCGCAGATAAGGCTGAAGTTTGTGGTGCAATTTTTTATGAAAAATTTATTCGAGTAATTAAAAAAATTACACAACAATCCATTTGTTAATTTCGTTATCGACAGATAATTAAAAAACAAATTTTTTGATTGCTAAAATACGAATATTTTAGTTGTTATATGAATAATTATTGCAAGAATATTGCTGGCAATTATTGGTCCCCCACCCCCTCCTCCCTAACAGCCGCTTTAAGGAAAAGCGGGAAAAATTATCACACTATTAGAAAATATAAATTCATATTTCTATTTTATACATCTTTCATGCTAATGTTGTCTTTTAGACAATTAAATACATTTGTCAAGTATTGTGTTTTCAGCACACATAAAGGGTGATTTACTAGGAGGGATATTTACAAGGAAGGGATATTTACTAGGGGGATATTTGCAAATAGGGCGAGTTCGTTAATCAGCGCACAATTGGACCAGCCCCACCAAGATTGCGGGCATTTAAAAGTTGTTTTGGCTGTATAACTTTTGAACCTTTTATTGTAATGATTTGCTACAAACGCCTTTAGGGATTTTTATTTTAAAATTGCAATGTAATTACTCTGAAGGGTCTAGCCCAATCAATAGGTAATCGTGCGTAAAGTTGAAGAATTCTTCTTCTTTACCACCTTAGGGTGAAAAAAAGAGGAATTCTTCATAATTATAAGACGCGCATGAGCAATGAATAAAAGTACATAACGAATTAGGTACTTTCTACACATCTAAACAGAGATACAATGTTTATATTTCGTAACAATCGTAGATAAACAATATTTCTGTCATTATTAGCTCTTCTTAGTCATTGGTTCCTTATGGTAGTTCAATAAATGTATATTCTCTTTTATATTAGTATTCTTAGAGCAGTCTATTTGTCTGATTAAGGAACATAAGGCGAAAGGGGTGACATTTTATTTAGCTGTTTTTTTGTTCAATATAGTTGTTTGTAGAGTTTATATCTTTGGGTAAAACCCTCTCCAATAAAATAAAGGACATTTTTATTGCTACCAATTTCCCCTCAATAGGAAAAGAAATTGTGCTTAACGACCTGATTCAAAATTGTGTTTTAGCTTACTCAATGCTTATTTTTTCTTTTTTTTTACTACTATCTTCGTATGCCTAACTTACATAATAAAGTAAATAATAAGGTTTAATAATAATGAAATAATACGGTGAATACTTACAGTTAGACAATAAGTAAATGAATCCCAGTGTCATCATGAAAGGGTGAAGATTGGCTTCATGATCTGACCATCTCCAACCAATACCTCCTTGGTAGTAAGCGCACCAAGACAGCATCATGAAAAGAACTAACAGACCCAAAACCTGGCACCCTCCGTACCATACTGAGAACTTATCCACCTCCACAAAGTATGATTTTATCGATTTCATTTGATTCAGCGTTCCTAGAAAAAATATAAAACACTAAAATAAAATTAAATAATAAAATATTTAAGTTATGTTTGTTAATTGATGCGGTGCATTAAGACATGCATTGAAAAAATTGCATTTTGCTTTTATATATTATATACCTATAGCCCAGTCAAATTAGTCCAAAAAAGGCCAATCGAATAAAATGTGTGTTATTGTTAAATAACATTATTTTATAAGAATTATTTTAATGATATTTTAATAATGTGTTAACATATCCATGTTTTGAGGATATGCAAATTGTTTTGGGGCTATTAGCTGCAGAAGGGTGTAGGCAGCTAGAGCCTGCAGCTGCTTGAGTTGTAGAGGGGGGGAGAACTCTTTAGTTTCTTCAAACTAAGGTGTCATGGAACAACCGGGAATTTTTTCTCTTGATTGGCCTTTTTTGGACTAATTTGACTGGGCTACTATGCCTGTTACCTTCGGTAACGGAAGCTATGTGATCGTTCTGGAGAACTAAAACTTCTTATGTCTCCGATTTACAAAATCTTTTTCAGACATCAGGGAATATTTTTGGTTCCATCTCTGTCTGTTGGTCTGTCAAGTATTGCGAACCAACCACCAACCCACCTTAAAATATTCTCGTCCGATTTTAATGAAATTCCGATGGGTTTGAGTTACCACATTTTTGCAAATTTCGCATGCACATATTACATTTTTATCTTCTATATATTTTTCCTATTTGTGGGTCAAAAGTTGCGCCAGTATTTTAAATTTCAAC